>JAXDDX010000060.1:2550000-2815727 GCA_034670405.1 Hoplostethus atlanticus
TGGGAAACATGGTCCCAGAATTTTATACCAATCACGTGACTAATAGATGTCAGGACATGGCCCAGGGCAGGGAGGAGGAAGGATGTGCCTCTTCTGCGTCTGAGCTTCTGCTGACTAACCAATATCAGACATGTGTGCTCCAGGTTATTCCAGGAGACATTTTACTTTGATGTAAGGTCTAGACATCGAAACACTCAGCTTTCCTTGAAGATAATTAAATTCATTGGAAGTGAAACAAGCCATCCTCGTCACGCCCTCTTTACCTGCTGGCAGAGTACCAAAACTTGAGCGGTCCGTCTAAGAATTTCTTCATTATCAAGGACTCAAAAGATGGTGGAAGCTGAAATGTTTGACTTGGTGAATCTGACCTTGAGTGATCTTGGGGGGGGTGATCTACTCTCAAATTCCAAAGCCACTCAGCTATCAGTTGAGTATAATCCCGTGTGCTGTATGAACACATATCCTAGGCCTATCTTGTCTCCGTGATCACAATTTCAACTTGTTTGTTTTTCATCGCTTCACTGGAGGGAATCAAACAGTCCTGTTGTATAAACTGTTGTGGAACAGCAGGCTGTTTTGGTAAAAAAAAAATGTCAGTGCACTACCTTTACTAACAGCAGAATGGCTCCACATTCTTGTTGTGAATTGCTTCGTCATGCAGAACACAAGGAAGGAAAAGGGGAAGATAACCCCAAGCCCTCACCCAACCTTTGTTATCATGGCCTCTTGTCACTCCATGTTTATTTTACCTTTTGTTCCCTTCACAAATGATTAGACTCAGTATTTCATCCATCGACACAAGTCTCAGTTTTGTTTACATTGCAAACAAATCTGCAAAAAGTACGCTGCGGAAATCGCAGTGTTTTGTTTACAGCACGAAGATGGCGGACGAAGTGACCGACTCACTCTCAGTGGCCGTTTTTGCGTTGATGTCAATACTAAATGTATCCGCAGTATCGATGAAAGGGTGGAAAGCGATATACAGGCAAGCAGAAAAGAGTATGAAGCAGTTGCCTTCTTCCTCACCGCTTGGATGTTTGTATTATGCCGGTTTTGCGTTATAAATACGTCATCGACACGCCCACTCACTCGTAGAGAATACTCGGGAGAATCTCCTGCTCCATTCACACTTGGGCTCACTCGGCGATAAAACAGATTTTAGACTAGGGTGCTGGGTGGGTAAAGTCTGTTTGACTTCCAGACCAACTGATTTGGACATTTGCGTTCACACATACAACCCCTCCGAGTAATTTCTAGATAAGTTCCGGATTTCACTGCATGTGTGAAAGAGGCTATAGTCTCCAATTCAGTATTGTTTGGCTGTTGCTGTACTCTAGCAATGCATAGCCTACTAAGTTGTTTGGGCTACAATCTTCAACCTCATTAAGCTGTCTGGAGTCTCTTTGGTGCATCTAATTATACACTGAATATACTAGGCCACATCGTCGGCCATCCTGGCTGCCCCCGTCTGGCTTGTCAAGCTTGTCAAACGCTTTCTTATGAAGATTTCAAGTATTAATTCTCATACATTTTCTCACCCTTGAATCTTCCCTTAAGGTAGTGTAGAACACCATATGTTCACCACAGTACGTTATTTCTCAGGAGCTGGATAAATGGCCTATTTGTATTTGAGCCTAGTATGAGACTTCAGACCTTTTGTTTGGGTTCTGGGAGACGAGAGTGTAATTGGGATATTTTACTCCCGCCCCAGTCTAGGTCCCACAAGGCTAACTAGGGTAATTACAAGTTCACTGGGTCAAAGCTTCACAATTATCATGTTTTGTGAGAACATGTCTATACCTTTTGTGCCGCTGGTGCAACCTGAGCAGTCTCGGGTGTAGCATTGACCAAAACTGACACACCCTAACACCATTGTAGCTGTACTGGATAAGGACAAACAGACCACACACTGGTGACTGTGAAATAGTCTTATTGTCCAGTGGATGTTGACCAGATATTCAGTCTTCTATACTGCCATTATTGTAGTGATGATTAATTGAGATCTGTGAAGCTTATAGGCCTTCAAATATACAGAACAATGACCATATGTTAGTGAATAGCCAACCTACACCAACCTTTCACCACTACACAGGCTTGAGTTTACAGTGAATGGTGCAATAAACAAAAATCATCCAGTAAGCCAAGAACACCTTGTTGATGAGAGAGGTCAGAGGAGAACGAGTAGATTTGTTCAAGCTAACAGAAAGGCCACTAATGCTAAAATAACAGAAGTGCACCTTGTTGAATCCATGGCATGAAGAATTCAGGCTGATCTGGAGGCAAAAGGGTGTCCTACCCGGTAATAGATAGGTGTACCTAATAAAGTGGCCTCTGAGTGTACATTACATATTCTGAAACTTAGAATTGCAGTATATTTCTGTGTTCTGAATCCTCTTTTCTTAAGGGTTTGCAGATGAACAAAGTGTAGGTATTAGAAGGAGTTGTAGGTTTCTTTCCATTTCAAAGGGTGCACTACAATGCTCCATACACCCTTCCCACAGTTTGCTTCTTCGAGGTATAAAAATACTGCAGGCCAGAGTGGTGATTGCATTTGCCTTTCTGGATGAGAGGACAATAGTCAGGCATTATGCAAGCTGCCAGGACTGTATGGTCCTCAGTTGCCCTTTATATCCCTCTGCACCCCAAGACAGGTGCTGCCTAAGCTGTAAGCAGAACATGACAGTCACTGCTGACTGAAGCCTCTGTGGATCCAGAGAGACACACGGCCAGTAAGTGAGCAAAATAAAAAGGAGCAAATATTCATTGAGTGCAGCTGCTGGCTCTGTGAGGTTGGAAGGGTTCCAGTAAATATGTGCACAGATCTTAGCACAGTCATGTTAAAGTGCTGGATCCTGCCAGCCCTCAGTGAACTTGGTGTAGCCACTGCTCCCGGCTTAGGAGGGAGGCAGAGACGTCTGCATGCTGAAAGGCTAAAGACGTGCTGGGGTACTAGAGGGCTATTTTAGGCAAAACGACTTGTCACCAGAGGCAGATCTATCAACATACAGCAAAGCCAGATCCCCATAGAGATCAACCAACAGGGCAGTTGTCTTTTGTAAGCGGCTACACAGGGGTCCATCTTTGCATTACCAGGCTGCACTGGGTGGGAGCACTGTTCAAGGTTCCGGTGAGTTTCTGTCAGTTAAATTCTTCTTCCTACAGGGATTTGGAAGTTGAAATTATGGTATGCAGTTTTCACATGTTGGTCACCTGTTGACTTGATGCACCATCCCTTTTTGAAAGTAGACAGTTTGTCCCCTGTTGGACCACTTGATACTGCTTTCTTCGTTGTGTCCTGGAACAAAACCTAGAAGACTCGAAAATAACAGGAAGCTGGAGGGAGTATTTCCTAGTGGTGTTAACACTTGAAATGAGAGCTTGATTTATGGAGGGATGATTATTATTGTATACAAATCCTTACTTGGGTCACTCTTAAGTTTTATTCCTTTCAGTGGGTGGACTGTGTTTTCTACTGTGTATGTTAGAGGGCTTGGATGAAGTACAGGATGCTGTAGGTCACATTTAGCCAAACACTGTAATCCAAAACCTTCCAACTGGCTGGAATTGACCATTCTGTAACCTAGTTCAAAATAGCATGAAATAGATATATATGAAAGATATAAGATACATGAAATAATCTCACTGTCTGTTGGTCATGGTTTAAAAAAAAAGTTGTTGATCCACCTCGGCCGCATTCAGTCACACCTCTTTTTATATTTAATCACAGTTGTGTCCGTGGACAATGCTATTATCAGAACACTATTGGGATTGAGGAAAGCCCCAGTCTTTGAAGTGGACTTCAATTTTAGCTGCTTGTGGCTTTGACTGTCTTTCCCCCGCAAGACTTGCATGTGACTCCACAGTGACCACACATCAACAGGGACAAACAATTATATCTCTCACACACACACACACACACACACACACACACACACACACACACACACACTTGTCACCCCTGGCATCGGGTATTTCTTCAGCCCTAAAGACTCCTATAAGCTGATGTGGAATGTTTGATTATTTGGTAAGCAACATGTTTAAATCACAGGACTGTTCTTTGTTCGGTGCAAAACACAATTAATCCAGCGGCTTTTATGACTTTGGGTTGGATTATTTGTGTAATAATGTTGATTCCTCTGTGACTGTTAGGTTACAAGTGTGTTTCTGTCTCATAGCCAAAGACACTAAGAAGCCCAGTTATGTTATCTTGTCTTTTAAAAATGTACCCAAATACTGAATAGGCCTTACATCTTCCTATTACAAGCACATAATTCAGAATATTGTTATTTTTAAGTTGTCAGGTCATGCATTTTCTTCACATTTCCCTCAAAATTCACTTCGACCATACACATTGTAACTATATATACAAATACAGGACATAATGTGTGGACGGACTATTTGAAAAGTATTCAAATAATAATGTTGACACTCGTGTCACTTGGAAAGTTATAACGTTCCAAGTTTTATGATATATGGGGCTGGGGTTGTTTAGAAATCTGTGACGATATTACTGGTTGGAATGTTTATGTACGCCTACTGGTACAGGATGAAATGACTACAAAAAAAAAAAATCCAGGAAGTAAAAGGATTTTAATATAAATGTTATGAAACAGTCTATCAGTGAGGTCAATAGTAAACTGTTTATGGAGGCTTTGTCTCTTATTTCAACCCCCATTTCAACTTCTACTGACTATCTTCTGGATAATTGAAACTCTAAAATTGTAAATATTATGGATGCCATTACTCCTGCTAGGGTTAAATCAATCTCAGGTTAACAAAGAGCTCCGTGGAGAAATGCTTCCCCTGCGAGAGCCCAGGAAAGGGAGTGCAGAAAAGCAGAACATAAATGGCGAAAATCAAACCTCCAGATTCACTGACATCTATAAAGAGAGACTTCATAAGTTTAGAGTTGAGAACTGCCAGACAATTATTCTTCTCTGAAATCATCAACAGTAATATCAACAATGCACATCTTATTTGCCACTGTTGATGAGCTAACTAACCCCCCAGTGCCAATAGCCCCCGAACTCCTCTCCACCAGTAAATGCAATGAATTTGCTTCTTTCTTTAATGATCAAATTCAATGCATTAGACCATTAACCATTAATTCCTCTCTGTCCAGCAAAAAACCTTTACCACTGCACCCACCCATGAACTTAATAAATATGTCACAGTTTAATGCCATTGACCATAAAACCCTAGACCTAGAGAGTACTTAAATCTTGCACGTGCTACCTGGATGCCCTACCCACAAGCTTTTAAAAAAATGTTTATAACTGCCTGGCAACCGAACTACTACTATGATCTTAGGCTTGCTCCAACCCTCACTATTTTTAAAACTAGGCTCAAAACATTTGTTTTCTTTTATATCCTCTTTCTTTTTTAAATCTCATTCTGTATTTCTCTTGTAATGTATTTTATCCTCTATGTAAAGCACTTCAAATGGTCTTGTGTGTGAAATGTGCTAAAAACTATATAAAACTTGCCTTGCGTTACTGTATACATGAAATTAATAAGTCATCATTTTTCACTGACAGATTGCAAATCAAGTAAGGAGAAAGAAGGAGAAGAAGGAGAAAGGAGAAGCAAGGAGTTCCTGGACCCTTGATTGGTTCTAATGTAGAATAGATGTTTTACTTTATGGGAACTGTAGTCTGGGCCAAAGTGACCTGGGTCAGGTCAGTTTTTGTGTTGTTTTTAATGTGTAAACAGAATTGAACTTAAGATATCTGGAATCTATTTAAAGATCTGCAGTACATGTTATTGGCATTGCTTATTTGAAGACACTGGCCGTTGTCACTGTTACACAAGCTTAGGCCAAGCCTTTTTCCCTGTAGCTCTGAAATAGACGTAGGCTACCTCTCCATTGCCCAATATACCATTGAAGGAAACCTACATGCAATGACTCATCATTCCCCTTGCTTGTAGCCGTAACTATTTAGAATGAAAGATGCCATTCAGTTATTTGAATGTTGTGGTAAACCAGCTTTTTGTGGCTGTCTCTTTCATGTTCCCCTAGACTATTTACTGTCAAAACCATTAACCTGGACAGGTGGTCACCTATTGTCTATGTCTTGCAACAAATTTATGTCATTGAACATTGAGAAAGAGACCATGTAAGTAATGGTGATTTCCACAGCCATTGCATGTAATCCTTGTGTCTTTTAAGATACATATTGATCATTGGGGTTGAATTTGATTTGCTCTTTTAGCTTGAGGTCATCATTTAGTCATTGTCATCATAGTACTGGGATTATGTTTTCGCGTGTGCGTGCGTGTGTGTGTGAGACAGAGGGTGTGTGTGCATGTGTGTGTGAGACAGAGGGTGTGTGTGCATGTGTGTGTGAGCAGCAGCCTCTGACTCAGTGTTGAGTGGATACTGGAGTCACATGGCTACTTGTCAGCAGGCTAGAGGAGGAAACATAATCCTGAGGAGGAAGGCTGCCGTTATCAGTCCATGCATGTTAGTCTGAGAGAGCACTTGGCTCAGCAAGAAGTCAAACAGCACACGATTGGCCAAGGCGGGCACTCTACATCTCTAACTCCTTTTTTTCTTTTCTCTCTCTGTTTTTGTCCTGTACTGTGACCAGCTCCTGGTCTCTCTTTACAGCAGAGTTCAGAATTGCACTACAATGTCAGCGGTGGCTTCTCTGCAGTAAGCACACAAAGGTACAGTAAGATCATGCATCTCTTTATACATATTTACTGACCATTTGTCACGTTGGCGCTTTTTTTTTAACCTCTTGTCGCTCACCATTTATCTTCAAAAATGTTTTTTTGTTACTTAAATTTTGAGGGTTGTTTATTTCCATTCATTATTTACGCCTCAGTTTGGTGATCAGACTTGTTGTACATGTGAAAATGTCAGATGTGTCTGCTTTGTGTTGCGTGACCATACCATAGCATGAACAATTCACACAGGTTACACACTTGCACACTAGAAAAACAATTCTATTCCATCTAGTGAGTTGCCCACTTGAAATTCTAACCCTAACCCTATAAATCCCAAATTAGAAGCTTTATGGACCTGTTTGGGCAGTGACTGTTTGCTAAATGCTGCGGTCAATTCAAGATGAACCATTTAGCTCCATCGAAAAACACTTTGTTTTCTCTTATTTTCTTTGATGTCTTTTTCTTTACTTAAACCACTATAACTGTCCAACCCATTTTTTTAGGTCAGTCCTCTCTCACTTTGTGTTTGGTATGTACTGTACGTGTTTTTACAATGATGATAATGGTGTCTATTCTGCAGTATTCAGAATATTACAACATGTTTGTGTTAGATAGAACATTAAGGCTGCAAAATTATCTCAGCGAGGATGCAGGCGCTTGGGGTAAGGTGCTGTCGCGACTACACAATCAGTGTTTCAGAAAAATATGTTTCAAGGAAAATGCATAAGCCAAACAAACACAATGTTTGCAGCAAAGATGAATCACACACTGTCTTTTTTTAAACCCAGTTCTCTAATGAAGTCTTCAATCAAGTCTTTCCTCCCTTTCATTGTCCTGCTTTTATAAGTACAGGCCTGTGTGTTGGTTGAGGTTTTGAAATAACGGTCAAGTCTATTTCTGGATAGGCATTTTCAATGGCAGTTTAATGTTTTATTGAACTGTTCTTAAATTATGCCTTTTGATAGAAGTTGTAGATCAGTATGCAGTCTGTGGTCTCCACTCATATGCCAAACTGCCAATTGAAAGCTGGGGTGTCCCGGTGGATCACGGGGCTAAGACGCATATAGGCTTGTGTCGTGAGTTTGAGTCTCTCTCTCTCTCTCTCTCTCTCTCTCTCTCTCTCTCTCTCTCTCTCTCTCTCTCTCTCTCTCTCTCTCTCTCTCTCTCTCTCTCTCTCTCTCTCTCTCTCTCTCTGTGTGTCTGTGTCTGTGTCTGTGTCTCCCCCCCCCCAACTATTTTTTTTCAAGAATGTAATGGAGCCTGGCTAAAATCTTGACCCTTTTGTCTGTCTTTAACCTCACAGGTGTACATGGGATTACAGTAAACTAATACTGATTTTGCAAAAGAAGTGCAAGGACAGTATCAGCTTTTCCGTCACGCGGATCCCGTGTCATTCTTGCATTATAAGGAGTGAATAATTGACTTGTATTGTTTGGCATTTTCTCAATTTTTTTTATGTGTTCAGTGGCCATTCTTTGCTGACTCATTTCTTAGAAGTGAGCAGGGCATTTTCATCTAAACTGGAATGTCTAGTCCAGTTTCAAGGTATCAAAGACATTGTTTTTCAAATACATTTGGACATTTGGACTCTATGGCAGTGATGACTCGGCACACTGGCTATCAAATATTTGAATAATGTAAAACAACAGTTTTAGCAGAATATGTCCACATTTGTGTCAAATGTGGACATGCTAAAACTTTCAAACTTTCAGACAAGCTAAACGTCCCAATAAGATTAGCCAACAGATAACAGAAATGGTTAGTTCCTCAGATCTCCCATAATAAGAAGTGAATCAAATATGAAATTTGGCTTATAAACAGAGGAGCTTGTGCTCAATCTCTTGATGTTGTCCTGTGATAGAGCTAGGTATATTATGAAGAAAGTCTGGTTAAATAAATATTAATTCACTGTGCTGTTGATTTATTAATCTGAATTCATGAATGGTAAATTTGATCCACATTTGCTGGAAATGTACACAATTTGAATAAAAGTGGCCGTGTAACCTGAGTTTACTGGTGGAAGCATATACTGTAGCATGTCATGCTCTTATTGCCCTCTCTGTCTTTAGAGGGGACAGATGAAGGTGACAGGCCATGTTAGTTTGACTAAGCCTATAGTTCCAGGTAGACATTTTGACATTTTGAATTAGGCTGGCATAACGGTGCAGACTCTGTCAGAAGCATGGCATTATGAACACCAGAAAAATCCCTGAGTCTGCTGGTTCTATTTTTTGATAGTTTGGGGCTCTTCTTGACAGGCTTTGTCATATTTGTCTGTAGCAGTCATAGCCAGTTGCCTCCTTCCTGTTTTCATACTAACTTCCTCCCTGAAGAATAATTTTCTCAGACCTTGTATGCACAAATTTGAGGCTGTGAGTAAATGTTCTGCGGAGAATGTAAAGTTAGGATACAAAACATTTTGCCCGGTCTTGTCTTGCTTTAGTGTCAAGGAACCGACTGCAGGATACTAGGCTTATGGATGGCACTGGGAAGAGAGTATAAACTTCTTCCAGGAGAAATGCAGTGCATCTTGTCTTCACATCCTTTTGCATTGTCAACCTATTCCTTTCGGTCGTGTTAAAAATGACATAAGGAACAAATAGCTACCTCTTTTTCAAAATTAAGATCTCTGACAGGCTGTTCATGATTGTGGCAGAAAATATTGTGATTGCTGAGGACTATGCTTTTTAAATCTATTTTATTGGTATTTTGCACACTTACTCATATCATTGTGATTGGCATTATTTCTGTTCCAAATTGTTTCGTTCTGATCATTATTGTTATCCTAATGGTATTATTACAGACATGCCCCGAGGTACATAAGCTGGTTCCCATGGTTCTGTGCTCAGGATCCCAGTGTTCTGTAACCTTATCCCTGTGCAGCCTGCCCTCCCTCTTCCACAGTGGTGGGGTCTAGGTTTACTGAGAAAGTAAACTTTAAACACACCCAAGCTAGCGAAAGATCTCCAATAGACAGTTTTATCATAATCGCTGAATGGCAGGTCAAGTCAGCACGTGATTCAGAGTTATTATATTACATAGTATAGCCTGGTATGTAATTAACAATTGGTACATTGATTACCTTTCATTTCCACAAATGAAGAGCAGTAAAAGTGCATGCCCTTCTCAGTGTCTCAATTTCAGGTCTCTTTTGCAGGTGATGTCTTTGTTCAGTCACCATTGAAATACAAGTTCAAGCCGTCCGGCCCACAAATGCCACGGCATGGCACATAATCTCTTGTGTAGCTGATTGTACTTTAACTAAACTTTAGGCTACCTCTTAGACAGTCCTTAGTGTAAACAAGGTCATTGATATGATTATCCTGTGGCTTGTCACGACTTTGATAGCTGCTGCCAGAGAGCCAGGGTGCCTTTGAAAGAACACGATTTCTACTGGTGACACTTAAAAGGAATGAATGGACCAAAAGAGGGCCTCCTTTGCTTCTAGGCCAATGTTTGAATGAAAACCGCTGTTCTCTCAATACAACTGCCAGTGACACACTTGCGCCAAGATTTCTGTGAATTGAAGCCAATGAGGACGGCCTGGAAGCCTAATATATCAAAGGGCTTGTAAAACAAAGGATTATGTTCTTTGCATCAGTTGGTCTAATTGTAGCTTCAGCAATATGTCATTTGCTATAATCATTTATATGCCCATATTAATTTATGCAGCAATGGATTGCTCTTTGTAGCCTATTAACAAACCTCTGTTAAATCTAGACCTACATTTATTCATGCAAATGCAATTTTCAGCTATTTTCTTTTTTAGACTAGTCATGACTACCAGACAACATATTTGTAACTTATTTCTGTTCCACTTGCCACTTCTGCTCTCTTTCCCAGCCTCATCGTCCTCATCATCTTCATTGAGGGGCTGTACTGCCACTCCAACTCCCCCCATTGATTCTGCTCTGTTCCATTGACTCCTTGAATTATGATTACCTGTGGATTCCTGCGATTATACGTTGTATTACAATGGAGACTAGGGGGCGGGTTGGGGTGTTACGGGAGTGGAGGCACGTGCCGCCACTTATCAAAGGGTCCTATCCACAGTAGCACTGTGTTATCTGCCTCTTATCTGACTGTTGTGGCTAATGACCTTGAATGGCGGTGAGGAAATGCTGCAGAGCCAGAGACCAACAGTCATAGATATGAATAGATGGCTTGTCGTTGTTTATAAAGGGACCAGTCTGTGTGTACTGCTGTGGCCCTCTAGTCTCATTCAAACGATTCTGAGATTTTCCACTTTATTATAAAAAAATTACATTTAGTTAGGCCAGTTGTTCCCAAAGTGGGGTCCTTAAGGGGCTTCCAAGGGACCCCCCCCCCCCACCAAAACATCTGAAGTGTATCTATTTGGTGACCTTGACATTAAAACCTTTGGGAATCCCTTAGTTAGGCTATACTTTGTTTTCAGAGATTACATGCCTACAGATACTTCAGTGCACTGTTGGCCTCATGTTTTAAAGCTAACCTCCCAACCTGTGTATGTCCCCAGGTTATGCTGCCCAAAAGCTGTCTGAGTCCGAGTGAGAAAGAGAAGGGCTAAAGTCCCACCGTTCCAAGCCAGCTTTCCAGAGCGTCTCCAGCAGCGACTCCACTGCCGAGCCATGAGCAACCCCAGCACTCCAAACCAGATCACAGATGCCGTGGCATCAGTTCTTCACGGCGTAAGTCCATCCATCCATCCATGCAAAGAAAGGGCTCAGTCTGCCCAATCAGGTCAGGCTCCAGTGTCTACCACATGATAAAACCCATGAGGTAAACATGGTGACCTTCTTGGTGAGAAACATGGGGAAATTACGATTAGCACTTTATGGTAATAACATTCACAAGACTGCAGCTGTTCAGCACCAATTGGCCTTTACTTCTAACCCCTAACTGGAGGATGTCAAAGGTTACACAATTTACAATTCCTTCCCATTTTCTTACGTGTCTTGCCAGTTTTGGAAATGTTAAAATAACTTCAGTGCACACTTGGACATGGCATTTGGGAAAACATAATTGCATGGCTGTGGATCATAGTTGGATTATAACCAAGGTCAATGGCTGAAGAAAGCGGCATTCCTGTCCTCAACGGGTTCTCAACAAGATCGTCTTCTGAGGATGGTTAGGATTCTGAGGCAGGGGACAGTCAATTAAACATTTTAGATCACTAGCTGAAAGGAAAAATCCACCATCAGATACTCTTACGTTGTTGTTGTTGTTATTGTTATTGTTATTATTATTATTATTATTATTATTATTATTATTATTTTGTGATGAAGAGTTTCCCTCAACCTGCCTCGGCTACTTCTGCTTCAGTTAGTGATTTCCTATGTTTCCCAGAATGACTTTTGACAACCCCCAGAGAAGGGTTGTCAAGGTGTCTCTGTGACTCTCTGTGGTTATATGTATAGGTGGACAGAGCAATACTGATAGTATAGTTAGAGGAAAGACAGTTTTTCCACTAGAGAAAAAGTGAGTGTAGAGAGAACAATCCTGTGATGTGATGTGCCGTGCCCGGTTGTTCAAATTACAAAAAAGCCTGTCTAAGAGGGTGCTGTATTTCACACACTACTGATGACTGATCTGCAAAGATGCAAGCTGTGGCTGCATCGCATTATGGTTTGAGGCTATTGAGGCTACTGTTGGTGCAGAAAGTGGCATCTCTGCCTCTTCTACAATGGATTTCTCCCTGTTTGATTGTTGAACGTCTAAATGGTGGGTCTAAATAGAAGCCCTTGCTCTTTGATTCTGAAGGACTGACTCCCAGACCTGCTGTTTACCATTGCTGTTTCAGATAGCTGAAAAACTCCATTGTACCTGCACAGGAAATATCACGACGTGACATCATAACCAAAAAAAATGTGCCCAGAAATGCAATTTATATCACCAGTAGATTCAATACTGTTTTAATATTGTTTTTTTAGAGCAGTATTTTCTTAAAAAACATGCTTTTCACAGTCAGTGCATGGGGGCTGCTTGGATAGACTTCTCATAAGCTTCAACTTTAATTGTTGTTCTTAAGGGACTGATCATATATCATAAGTATAAGTACATGTGCTTTGTTCAAATATTTTACACCTTCACTCAGATGACACTGCTAGAGCGCTATACTCAATTCAACCCACTGCACTTCCAATTTAGGAAATGCCTACTTTCCCTGAGCTTTGCATTTTTGTGTGTTCAGTCAGCTGCTTCCTATCCAACATTACACAATCATGTGGCCCTCCAAAGGCAGAGTGCTACCCACATCTGAAATTTGACCTCACCCACCTCCATAGAACGTAGGATTTGACACTAAACTGCCTTTCCAGCAAATGAGAGGCGTAGAATGCAAAATGCTAATGTTTAGTGAAACTGAGCCAAATTTATAGCTAAAGTAACAAAATGGTACATGCAGTTGTGGCCCTTATTTAACACCTTGAACATTTTCTTGGCTAACTGAAATCAATCAAAACGATTGCCATCCGTGGAGCATTGATTTCAGTTGATTCTGCAGGAATCAGTATGTCCTTACAGTTCTTTAAGATGTTGCCTAGTAAGCCAGTTAACTGCCATAAATCTCTATGGTGGTGTTTTATTGAGGCTTTATGACAGTCTTTTATTGAGCTGGTAGGCTATACTGTCATTTCCGCCAGAATATGAGTTGGCCATGATTAAATCTGTTTCAGATGTGACACAGACAGCTTGGTGACCAAGAAGCTCACAAAAGATAAAAATGTTTGCAGTATGACAGCACCTTAGCAGTCATTGGTTGTTCTCTTAGCTCTAGCTCACCCATGTTAATTATTATCTCCTTAACTGTATGTGTGTGTGTGTGTGTGTGTGTGTGGTAAGGGAGAGTTCAGTTTGGATTTTGAAGGGCCAACGTTGTGAAACTGGGGGATGTTGTCTTCCTACCGTGATGAGCTGCCTCGGTCATGTGACAAGGGACAACTGAAAGGGGGAAGAGGTGTAACGTCTGTAACAGTGGTCAGCGGCAAATACAGCTATTTTACTTAGGGTGAAGTGAGACACCATCTGTGGACTTTAATGGAGTATCTGTATACATTGAAGGTAAGTTTGTACAGTTGGAACAGGAGGCTCAACATGTGGCAAGAGTCCCAAGCATGGTTTTGATCTCATAGAGCGGTTGGTCATTCTCCATTTTGAATGTGTGTGTGTGATATTGAGCCTTGTCCTTATGAAACAGTGCAAATGGAGACCTTTTAGAAGACCATACTGAATTTGGTTCTTAGGTTAAATTTAAGCTCAACATGAACTTTGCAACTGGTTAATGTTCAGTCAAATTCTTGTGCATTTGTGATGTACACGTTCTCACTACTTTGTCAATAGCCCATTGACTTGTCTCAGGCATCTGCAATCCAAGCTAATAAGTACTTCTTAATGTTATCTTAGTGTTCCAGTATCAGTAATCAGTGACACATTGAGTGCCTCAACTGGCGGCAGCCATTTACTTGAGATGTGAAGACAGTCCAGTTGCCAGCAGTAATGTGATACTTTATAATAATGTGATACTTTACTAATCCCCAAGGAGAAATTCTCTTTTCGCTTGCCCCTTTCCACAGGGCAGTCAGAAGTCAGGGTCAGCTACAGAACAGCACCCCTGAAGCTGGTAGGGATTCAGTGTCTTGCTCAAGGACACCTCAGCAGGGCAGATGCATGCTGACAGGGAGGCTTGAAACCATATCCTTCAGTGAAGGACCCACTACACCACATGCTGCCCAAAATTTGTTGTCAGAAATAGGTTTTGAATCCAAGCCTCCAGGGAAGATGGTGACCCACATGCAGTGCCTTGGATCACTTGTTCATCCTGGTGTAGCAGTAGTGAGGTATGAGAATATGCTGCAAGCGTGTCAGTGACTAGCAGTGATGCAGAATGTGAGCCAAACAAGGATCAGTATTGTACAGTTCACACCCCCTCACATTACCACATTTCACTGCACACCTTGTGTGTGTATGTGACAAATAAACTTCTTGAATCTTGAATACCCTGCTAACCTCATGCTTCCTGAGGCTTGCATGTCACTGCAGAATCCCCCACCCTCAACAGAAATATTCAACTTAGATAAAACTGATAAACACCATCTCAGATGATCTTATCTTTGGCTGCTGGAAACTTTGCTTGCATAAAATAGATGGAGCTAATTATAGCTAAAGGCCCAGCCCCTAAAGCCAGTATGAACAAAATTGGACAGTATATGAGGGGTAAGTTGGAATTTTAAATGTTTTTTTTACATTTCTTTATGCTATGCTATGTAAACAGTGGTGTAAAATAGATCTGTGTTCTGAGTTGTGATGGAATGAGAAAGTTATGAAAAACTATACTTCCATAATACATAATGCAGCAAGTTAAAACAGTTGGTTAAAGTAAAAACTGGGTTATGACTTAAATGTCTTGCATATAATAGACATATAGATATGCATATAGAAACGTTGAGCATAGTGAGAGAGGTGCCGTCTCAGAGCTGCTCGCAGACTGGCATAAAGATATCTAGGAATGCAGTGACTTGACAGCCACGGTATTATGTGATCGCTACAGCATCCGCAGCCTCTCTCCCCCTTTCTCCCCCCCCAAGTGCTGACTGTGTGGGATTTGAGCCTACCCCATAACAGATAATCTCTTCTACAGCCTCCACATAATGTCAAGTCTCCACGTCATTATATACCACAGCCGTGGAACATACACAATGTTAAAGCTGTAGGCGGCATATTGCCTCACAGGAATTCCTTTTTATTAGCATTAGCTAATATATTGGCCTCATTTATCATTTCTTTATTTAGATGGAAGTGAAATGACAAGAAGATTGTTAAGGTGTTTGTTTCTTTTTTCTAATGGCGCAATCTTTTGTGGCAGATTATATTTCTCCTGCCCTCTACAGTTCATCAGGGTTGATTTTCCAAATGCATGAATTACATTAGATTAGATTAGATTCAACCTTATTGTCATTGCACAGTACAAGTACAAGTACAAGTACTGGGACAACGAAATGCAGTTTGGCATCTAACCAGAAGTGCAAATGGCAGTAAAGTGCAGAGTATGTACATTATGTATAGTGGTAATATAAATATATTAAATAAACAGTAAGGGATACGGTTGTAGATGGAGAGGGTTATTCATCCCTTACCTACAGGGCACAATGGATGGATGTCCTAGCCTACTAACCAACCTAGATTCAAACTCATGTCATGATTATTAGTATCCTAATGATTGCTTTTCACCCTGATTGCTTAGCAGCAGAAGCAGTTATTTGTCACAGTGTTGATGATATACAGTGCAACATCCCAGGAAATGGTGAGCATGTGGTTGTAAGGTCACAATCGGCATTGTGGAGGATACCTTGATTCAAATGTACCAGGATGCCTGTATTTTCCTCCTGTCACAGGCTTAAGATTCCATAAGGCAGAGCAGACTGACTATTCAGATCTCCGCTCACCATCTATCTCTCAAGCCGATTCTCACTCTTCCGCCCTGTTGTGCACCTGTTGAACTCAAAACCGTCCACACCCTCCAACCTTCCATATAAAACTGCTTTTATGACATGGTCAATGAATTTCTGTAGTTCATCACTTAAGTATTTTTCGTTAACCAGTGATGAGATCACCCGCAAATATGTTGTTTGAATCACCTGCCATCCAGAGCAGACCCATTTGTGGTTTTACTTTCTAGCACACAAAACCTTTCAAACGGCATGCACACATTTCATTCCTGACGGTTACTTAACATGGTTTCTTTGTATCCGTCAATATTAACCTTTTGAAATGTGTTTTTTGACCAGTGTAAGGTGTTTAGTGCCTGTGCAGTTGAATTGCCCTTCAAGGTGTGTTGACTAAAAGCACCTTGGTCAATATAATAAGTTAAAATGTGGCGATGAATGTCAACGTGAGGTTTTGTTCTCGGCTGTTCAAACACCGGTTGTCCTTTCAGGCAACATTTGTCCTCAAAGCGAGAACGACAGTCTTGTTTATTCTGTCCTGGCACAATGGGCAGACTGGTGAAGGTGGCAGGCTCTAAGATAGTGCTCTGATTAGTATATCACGAGGCTTTGATAAGCAGGGGGAAAGGGAGATCTCCTGCTTACAGTTCTTTTATAGAGGCGTTGAGATTCAGAGCTCCAGTGTTGCCATGGTTGAGGGCACTGACACTTGTTGCCACTGAAGCGCTGATTGTGATTTCATTAAGCTCTCTTTGCCATGAGCGAGGTAAGTCCCCGAAACCACTTACCGAAGTACAGGTCAGGAAATATTAGTCAGCGGGCCTGTTTGGTCAGTATAGCTGAAGATTTGTTAATTGTTTGACTGTTTTTGTTTTTGTTTTTACTCTCCAGTGCTGCAGTAGGTCAGCCCAACATTCTGCGCCGGGCATGCTATTGCACATGGTTTTGGTTGTGGAAAATTCTTTCACCTCTTTGAGAATCCCTCACACATCTTTCCCACCTCTAGAGATTCACTGTGAAACCATGATATGAATGAGAGCTCTGTAAAAATAAACTGCCAGATAGTATAGCAGCACTCCAAGGGTTTCGTTCTTCTGGTGAGGATATGTGTTTTCAAGGTTTTCTCAGCAAACATCTAATTAAATGTTGAAATGTTGAGTAAGAGATTGGCAGCGCTGGTGATACCTAATTACACTCTTGCCTGTCTATGTGTAGCCTGTTTTGAGAGTTCGAATTTTGACTTGTTTTTGTGAAACTGCTATGGGACAAACTGGTCACTAACTAACTGTAACTAGTAATTCGTCATACTACTCATACATAATAACTTTAACTCAGTATTTGAGTATAAAAAGGGCTAGCTATTCCATTTTCGCCACCTTGGCTTAGACGGGTAACGAAAGTAAAACTCCACAAGCAATACTGGCTCAGCTGCTTTATAGCAGTGATTAACTGTTTTGGGAGTGGAGAAGCCAATTCCCTTATCTTGTGAGTGATTGGCTAAGGTTTATGGGGAATTGAACCTTGGGTCAATACTGAATGTGTGCCTAACAGGCTGACCTGTTTCGCCATTACTTACATCGACTTTCTTCTGTCTGTAAGTCTTTGCTGGTCTACCATTCAGTGCAAGGCTTTTTAGTCACACCTGTGTGTGGCATGTGTGGGTCATGGGAACCAGAGCTTTTTGTGACGATAGTTTTGGACATGCACTTCTTTATGTACAAGAGGATGAACACCGTTGAAAACATAAGTATCATTAATCCAGAATTAATTCTTGAAATTTCTATCCACTTCCTGTATTGACGAATTATATGTGGACTATGCCGTTGTACGATCAGTACTCCAGTGGTCAGTTGGAGCTGTAGACGGGCATGGTGAAATCATACTTATACATACTCTAAGTTCCTGTATGGGTTGTTGGAGATTTTGTCAGTGTATGGAATTGAATTTGTTTAATAATGTATTACTTTAAAAATGATTCATTTTGATACGAATTTCCACACTTTTTGGAAATCCATTTGAGTATTTGTTTGTTACCTTATACCCTGTGTGGATATGATTGGCCCCATTTGATTGTGTAGGCTGACGTAGACCACTGTAAATTATATACTTTTTTAGTGTACATAAAGCCATAAGTCATCTTAAAAAGCATTAGCCACAAAAGCGTGGACTGACTGGGAGCTGGAGGTGGGAGAAGCATAATTGCATATCATCATGTGCTTTTTGGCGCTCCCTGCGGCGCTGGAGAGAACTTAATATATGGATGGACATGTTGGATGGCCTGAGAACTGTTTTGAGGGGGCGTCAGATGACCCGTGGCGGCTTCACGACGGGAGCAGAGGGATCTGTGCGGTAGCCACTGCAACATCTGCTTTGTCTTGAGGTGGCCACAGGATAGCCCTGTTAGCCAGAATGCATCCACTTGCTCTTCCCCTCCAACCCATCCTTATCACAACATCCCACCAGCAGAGCAGGGCACAGCAGGGTCTAGCATCCTGCTGCAGGAAAACAGATCTCTTATCATCCACATGATCGCTGTAACACTACAACTCTGAAAAAGAGTAACTGATCAAAGCACGTGGCTGTTGTTTCCAATTTAAGGCTAATTTCAAGAATTGATGCAATGAGGGGACCCAGCACATGTCTTTGTAGCAGCATATTTGTATGATTACAGCTCCCTCTAGTGTTGGTTTAAGGCTGAACCACTGAGCAATCTTGAGCAAATGTGTTAACTGAATGACAATTCCTTCGGTCTTTCCTGACCCATTGACTGATGTTCTTTGTTTTTTTCTTGCAGCCAGAGGCTCCTGCTGCCTCATCATCTCGGGGGACTCCACACCCAGAGGAGGAGGATGATGGGGACCTAAACAAAGCCTTGGGCGTCCAGCGCTTCCAGCAGATCCTCAGTCCTGCTGCTGCCGTCCCTGATGAGCAGCACCGCAACTACCATGAGGAGGACATTGAATGTAAGCATACAGTAGCTTATTCATTCGTCTTTCACACATTTCTTTCAGACAAGGGGGTTATAAACCGTAATTATTGACTAATTACAGAAAATGTATTAAATTTAAAAAAAAATACTAAACCCAAAATGAGTATTGCCATTGACATGTCCATATTGTGTTTCTGCTACATCTTCCCCCAGACCACCGACACTCCTCTCATCACATCCACCGGCCCCTGTCCAAGTTGCCCTCTGAGGGACGCAGGAAGAAGAGTGGCAAGAAAAGGAAAAAGGACAAAGATCACAAAGGCAGCCCCTGCCCCAGCGGTGCCCCCATAGAGGAAGGAGAGGATGAAGAGGACGAAGAGGACGACGGGGCAGAGACAAATACCAGTCCCTCCGAGTCGGACGGGGTCAAAGATGTGCAGGTAATCCATCTGACTACATACCAGCCTTTTGATGAATTGATATTGTGCCCCCCCCCCCTTTTGTCTACCCTGCCAAGACCAAATTGAAAGGGGGAACACTGCTATAGTACACACACTTGACTACACATGTAACACGTTTAAGCTCTTTGCAGATTTGCTATTATAGTGACTCAAAACGCCGGAGTTGATTTGTGAGAACGTTCGGTTATGGGTGAATGAGCTGTCAGGAAAGCGCTGCCCGTTTAATGACATCGTCCATGCCCTGTTACCCTCCCCATCCACTTACTGTAGTAGCATTACCATATTTTCCTCTATGAATATTTCAGCAAGGCCTTCATTATTCATCAGTGTGTTTCGTGTTACACTATTATGACACAATCACAAAACGTGACCAGTTTTGACCCGGTGAAAATGTAACTATATTTAAACATTCACTTTAAACGTTTACTGTAGCTTTAAACGTTAACTATATGTTTCAGTAAATAGTGCTCACATGCTCTGTGCACCTCCACAGTTCTTTGTTTCGGATGAAGACCGTGTGGCCAAACCTGCCAAAGAGAGCCCCCATCCAGTCCGCGAGCTGGACATCATACCACAGTCTGGCGCGGGTGCAGATAGTGACGACGCCACCTCCACAGAGTAAGTCAACAAATGGTTTCTAAAAACTCCAGTATTGTGGTGTTATTCGTCTAGCGCTAGGACTGGGAACAGAATTTGCTTTGGCTTATGAATCATGTCTTACCTGCTGGGATGATTGCGTAATGCATGCTTTTGTCATGTTGCAGAAATGTTCTCACAGCTACTCTGTGAGGTTGTTCTGATTGGCTGATACCGCTCAGGCACATGTCTTATTGGCTGCTGAGGCACACACTGTACGTTACCATGTCCCAGGCATCTAGTGGGCCTGCTGGGCCTGATGTGTCCTCCTCTCAGAGACCCATATATCACCTGTCTCTGTACAAAACATTGGGCTAACACACCTCATCGGCCCCAGGCTCCACCCATGACATTTACTCTTCCACCTCATCAGTGCTGAATCTGGTCTGGAATAAAGCCTTGTGTACCTTCTTTACTCATGTCCAATTTCTAAGAGAGAATCCTAATCTCAGAGGATTTGTATTCGTAACAGACGTCAAAGTCAAAAGGTTTTTTCGTTTTTTTTGTCTACTGCTTTATGCCTTTTGAATACAGCCCAGATCTCTGAAACAGTCGTGAGATATTGTGGAGAATTTAAAGGACGGTGAGTTTGACGTTTGTATCCAGTGTGCTTTGGAGGATTTGTCTTAAACTTTTGTGCCATTTAATGTGCATTTACATTTTAGGCAATCAGCTAAGGGACTTAAGCTGAGAGGTGAGAGTGCCTTATAATAAATGCACCAGTAGAATAAGATCAAATTCCTGGATCACAAAAATTACAAGGAACCAACAGTAAAGAGGGCAAGTTGTCAGAGCCATAGTGTACTGACAATATTCCTGTGACCATAGAATGATCAGGGGATATGGTTCAGTGTGTTTTTGTAGGTTCTGTGGGGGGAAAATGTTAAATCAACCAAAGACAACTTTGTCTTGCTTTTTCCTCCACTCTGCTTTATTCAGGAAGCCACTTTCATCCGGCGCCTCCAGTCCTGCTCCCGTCTCTGTGCTACCGGAGCACGCGCCACTGGCCCGGGTCTCCTCTGCCAGCCGCGGCTACGACCTGCAAGAGCGTCGGCGCACAGGCAACATGACCGGCACCGAGCAGGCCAAGTACCAGCGTGTCCCTACTGACGAGAGCGAGGCTCAGACCCTGGCCTCCGCTGACCTGGACGGCATCAAGAGTGAGTACGGCGGAATCAGACGTTTTGAACTTGGAAGACTTTTATGTCCTGAAATCTGTTAACGTAATGTTGACCATGTAGTTGTTTAAGAAACTCTGATTGGATGATGATGATGACGATGGAATCAATACATACTGTATGTGGTGTGTGCATGTGTACACAGTGTGAGTGTATATGGTTTTTTTTTTCAACCTCTTGGATATCTTAACATTATTACCGCTCCAGCCGCGTTGTGTGATTACCCTGGGGAACAGTATTTGAGTCTTTGGCTTTCCTGACGGTCGGAATGCTCAAGAGAGAAGGGGGAGGGTTCAAACATGGTGCAGTAATGAGGAGCACCACAAGTCTTTCTGCTTTGCAGTCAGAGCCCCGCTGCCCTGTAACATTTCCGGCCCCCAGCCCAGCATGGGGGTCGCGGTCAGTGGTAGGGTGATTTACGTCAGGGAGCCGACCCCTCAGCGGAGAGCAGCAGCTTATCAGAAAGTGTGGCAGACAGTCCCGCGTAATTAAATTAGCCGTTCCCGCTGTCAGCTGAGGCCCCTGGAATCAGGCCCGAGTCAACATGATGGCTAATTGAGAAAGCTGGCTCTCAGTTCACAAGCCCTGAATCATTAGTGGAGAGAAACAAGGGGAAGAGCTAAGTAGCCTGGAATGCAAAATGGAGAGACTACTATATGTGCTAGATAGGTGCCCAGGGATGCTTGGGTCATTATGGGGCTTAGTGACACAAAGGCTAGAGCCTTCCCGAAGGTCCATCAGTAGTTATTCCTCTGTCTATTCTTTTATCTGCTTCCCGCCACAGTAAATCAGCCTGGGAAAGTGGCTCTGTGGCTGGCTGCTGCTCAACAATAGGAATTATTAGAACACTGTCCCTCCCCTTTTGTTCGACCTGAGCTAGTTAACACCTCTGCCCACTAATGCATTGTGATAGTTTCAACCCACGTAAGGTCAGGTACTGGCAACTTTTTCCGCTTTGTCAAAACTTACCGCGTGCACAAGTTTCGCAGACTCAAGTGTGACCAGTGTGGGGTCACGTAGTCTGATGTTCCGTGCCAGCTCTAGCCCTACGCCCACCACAAATCTCCTCTTCCTTCAAGAGCCCCATGCACGTCAGGCCCCATCCTACTCCAGGGTCCGCCCCAACCTTCTCTCACACACCAGCAGACACATCAAGTTGAGTTGGACGATGGACCCGAACCGTCTTTGTAAATGTTATACCTGAAGAATGAAGTATAAGTAAAGCTTAGAATGACCCAGGGGTAATGCACAGGGGTCATCCTGCTTTTCATTTTTCTTTTTTTTTTCGAGGACTGCCTGGCTTTTAGGTAATGAGTTTAAACATTGATGAAGAACCTAAAAAGCTTCACTGTTTGTTACATAGGACACACAACCTCTGGTAAAGGTAAGACACCTGACATTCTTGAAGGCAAAGTCTTGTTCTTGTTCTTGTGCAGTTGTTCTGCTTCTCCCTAATGTGAGCCTGAAAATATTTAGAGATTCTGATTTTGTGATGATCTCTTTTTCAGTTTGGAGCCTTAGAGTCAAAATAGGCTATTTTTACTTTTCCGATTGCTGGATCAGGTTGAGGGTACTGAAACCAAGAGAGCATTTTGCCAACAGTTCTATTGATCCTTGAACTCCATCACCTGACAGGACGATCCCTACCCATAGTGTTGTCATCCAGTTTCTCAGTCTCTATCCATATCCCTTCCAATGCCCGTTGTGCTGCCAGTATGGGTAACCCTACTCCCTGCTGTGGGACCACAAGAACAAAAGCAGAGCAGTCTGGTCCTCTGTGCCTCGGTGGGCTGGGATTTGATCTGTAGGCCAAGGGTCAATGCGACTCAAACCACGAGCAAACCGTACCACGCGGTTTGTCTTATCTAGATTCCCAATTCTGTTCACTGTTGCTTGGATGCCTTGTTTATTAAGTTCATCTGTGCTATCTGTTTCATTTTTTGCTTAGAGCATCAGATTATGACCCAAACGTGTATCCACCCTAAAAAGAACCTAATGTTGATAGTGTCCAACCATTAAACTCTATTTTTTCCACACATCTCACCCGTTTCCGCTTCCAGGCCATCGTTTCGAGGATGTTCCTGGTGTGCGGAGACACCTGGTCAGAAAGAGCACCAAGGGCCAAGTGGTGCACATCGGAAAGGACCACAAAGAGCCCAGCACTCGTAGCCGGAAACAGGACCGCACCCCACATGAGGTGAGACACCACCTGAGAGGACGTCCCCCATTTTTCTCTTGATCTTAGTACATCTTTTTAAGTCTTATCAGTGTCTGTAAATGGATTGTGGTGAAAGTGTACATTTGTTGTTTTAGAGGTCTAGTAGTTGTGCTTTTTAAGTGGACATACAGGATAGGGTTATAGTTTGAAATAAGAATATCTTTCTATTTTGGAGACATTAAGTTCAGTTGCAATACAATGAGGCTGGATTTTGTAATCCTTATGTTCCACTTGGTTGTGCTTTATTGCCCAAAATATAATCAGGAATCACGGCAAGTACTGGGACATGTTTTCCCTTGTTGCCCTCTCTCAAATTTAGCACAGTCCCCTCTCTTTTGTGGATGGGACGGGGGGCAGGACACAATTAAAAATGAATGAATGAGTTCTTTCCTTTCACACACGGAAAAGAAAAGGGGGGAGAGGGGAGCTTAGGTAACCAGACACTGGGAGCTCCTGAGAGAGGGAGCTATGTTTTATTAACACACACACCTACTCACGCAGACACGGGGCCCCCAGTAGCCCAGGTAAACAACAGGTCCCTGTCAGGTGTATGTGTGTGTTGTTGAGGAAAAACTGTGAATGCATGTGTGTGGCAAAAGTGAGGGTCTTCTCCTCCGTGCCGGTGTCGGCTGTATCGGTGTTTGAGTCCATATTTCCACCCTCGTTCCTCCAGTCGTTATCAGTGGTTCTGTACCGCTCTGCTTCGCGACCAGAAGGCATCATGCTCGACGTTTCCAGTCAGATGGCTCCTCCCCAGAAGGTGAGGCGGGTTAGCCAGCCAAAGCCAGGTTTGACGAGTGTGAGCGTGTTTTCACAGGCATGCAACAGTGGTGCAACTTAAATTAAGGGAGGTTGTGGTGTTTTCCAGCTTTATATTATGGTCTTGGTCTGTGTCATTTGACAGGTTGCTTGTGACCGACCAGCATGGTGTTTAATTAATCGTCATTTAACAAACACTTGATTCTGAGAGGCTGCTGAATGGTGTGATGATGCACAGCATCTGTGTCCTCTCCTCAAACTTTCTAGATAAGGGTTTTTATTGTATCGTCTGCTGTGTTTTCGCTGGTTTTGTATTTTCATGTTACCTTTAGTCTAAGTTGGATTTTCAAAAGGTAGTAACATTGACAAGATTACTTTTTTGCGAGTTGAGTGCTTCAAATAACCCCAATGGTACACTGGTAAGCATGTAGGCTGTTTTGATGTTGACTACTTACTTGAAGATTCTCATCATTAATATTTGGCACATGCTGGATGTGCATGGTGTTTTGTTTGAGGACAGCCTCACCTCACCCACACCTCACTCATTGCCTCTTTTATCCTTCTAATGATTCTCCCAGGTCTTTGTGGAGCTGAACGAGCTGACCATGGACAAGAACCAGGAAATGCAGTGGAAGGAGACAGCTCGTTGGATCAAGTTTGAGGAAGATGTGGAGGAGGAGACTGACCGCTGGGGGAAACCTCATGTGGCCTCGCTCTCCTTCCGCAGTTTGCTGGAGCTCCGCAAGACCATCTCACACGGTGAGAGATTGGCGTGTGTGAGTTTGTGATGGAGTGAGAGAGAAGCAAGAGAGAGTCAGATTTTAAGCATGCATTCATGTGAGCTGAGTCCAAAGATGACTGTGATATGTGTCTGTTTCCACAGGGGCGGTGCTGCTGGACCTGGACCAGAGGACCCTACCTGGCATCGCCCACCAGGTGGTGGAACAGATGATCATCTCTGACCAGATCAAGGCTGAGGACCGCGCCAACGTCCTGAGGGCCCTGCTTCTCAAACACAGGTGACTGGCAGCAATAGAAATTCTTACTTAAAGGGGCATTAAATAATGTATGACCTTTGCCAAACTCTGTCAGTGACCAGTAGGAAGGCAACAACATCGATAAGAACACAAGTCTTCGGCACAGCTAGCTGTGTCACAAACACAACCAATACTCACATTTTCACAATAGAGACTTTAAGCTAGCCAATTAGAGCAGAAATCCAACAGAAACGTCTAGTGAAGAGGTTCTCAATGCAAAGTACCATAATTATTTTGTTCTCAGGGCAACTTCGCTTTGCTGGCCTGGATTGGGAGTGTCTTCAAGTTTTCTCTTTTTGTTCCAAAATAGAGTACAGGCCAGAAAGTGTGTTTTGACAGCCAGAAATCTCAGCACTTGGTGACATAATTGTGGAGTCACTGGTTTGTGGAGTCAACCTCCCACAGATATTATGTTCATTTTGTGTTGTGGGGCAGTAAAGATTTTTCTTATTGCCCCTTTAATTATAATTATGAGACATGCTGACAAGGTCTGCACATTGACCTCAGAACTGATGCTAATTTATATTAATGTTTGCTTTAAGGGTGAAAGGAAAGCTATTAAACTGTCTCACTCCTGCACGCTTCCTGCTACTAGGTGGCTTCACGCCTTTTCACTGCCTCTCTTCCTCCTGCTCACCCTGTCTGTACCTCTCCCTACTTCCCATAGTCACCCGAGCGATGAGAAGGAGCACACTAGCCCTTTCCCCAGGAACATCTCAGCAGCCAGCCTGGGCAGTTTAATGACCCACCACCACAGTGTCAACCACATCCATCAGCCAGAGCCGTCTGTCACTGACCCCCTCATGGGCACCACGAACACTGCAGGGGACACAGACGCACGCATCGACGTGGAGAAGAACGAGATACAGGTAGGTCCCGGGTCTGAAGTAAAAATTGTAATACCCATTTTCGTTGCCTAAAGATTTGTTTCCCTGAAGATGTTTGCCAAAAGGTCAATTTGTTTCTAATTCTGATGCTTTTTTAAGTATTGTCTGCATGGTCCTGATTCCACTTCCTTTGTTGCTTGCCGTTTCCAGCAGAAGGAGTCCACCCCGGTGCCTGGCATGCATCGGTCCAAGTCCAAACATGAGCTGAAGCTGCTGGAGAAGATCCCAGAGAACGCTGAGGCCACAGTTGTACTTGTGGGTGAGTTATCTCCTACTGCTTCCTTAATAACCAAACTATAACCACACAATATTGTTCAATAATTCTTTTACATCACTGCTTCTGTTGGTTCTGTTCTTTCGTCTTTTATTATGTGTGTAGTAGTGTTTGCATGTTGACTGTTGTCCCGGTTCTTCCAGGCAGTGTGGACTTCCTGGAGCAGCCCACCATGGCTTTTGTCCGGCTGCAGGAGGCAGTGCAGCTGGACTCTGTCCTGGAGGTCCCTGTGCCTGTCAGGTTCCTCTTTGTCCTGCTGGGACCCCCTAGCACTAGTATGGACTACCACCAGATAGGACGCTCTATCTCCACGCTGATGTCTGACAAGGTGTAGACTCACTTTTTTTTTGCCCACCAGTTAAGTTTGGTGTTTTCCTAAATTCATCAGTTACTTTGACCATTTTACCAACCAGTTTGAAAAGAACTAAAAGTTCCCATCATAGCTTATTTCAGTACTAATGAGAGATCAATAGTTTGAGTAAATGTGAATCTCTGCAGCACTTCCATGAGGCAGCCTACCTGGCCGATGACAGACAGGACCTACTCAATGCCATCAACGGCTTCCTGGACTGCAGCATTGTGCTGCCCCCTTCTGAGATGGGTGGGGATGAGCTACTGCGTTCTGTAGCTCGCTTCCAGAGGGAGATGCTCCACAAGAGGCAGGAACTGGAGGTCAAACTGTTGGCCAAGGAGCCCAAGAGCCTTGAAGACAAAGGTAAACATTTCATCCTGAATATTTGATCCTTATGAAGCAAATAGTTTCAGGTTTTTGAGGATCCCAGGTCCTGGGGAATTTCGACGCAATGGTGCTCCTCATATTTTATACAGCATCCTGTTATTTAAAATTTCATTTGAATGATCTCTTTTTTTTCCTGTGTCCCAGAGGCCCTTCTTACGCCCTTGAAAAAATCAGATGATCCCTTGGAGCGCACTGGACGACCCTTCGGTGGGCTGATTCGAGATGTGCGTCGACGTTACCCAAAGTACGTCAGCGACTTCAAGGACGCCCTGAACGCACAGTGCATGGCTGCTGTTATCTTTATCTACTTTGCTGCCCTTTCCCCAGCCATCACATTTGGAGGCCTACTGGGTGAGTTATATGTGGGAAAACAAGATTTGACCCACCGTGCTGCATTCACCATCCTCTATCGTCTCAGTTCTCAAACTCCATCCTTGTTTTTTGTAAGTGTAATGATGGTTGAGTCTGTGTTAAGTAGTAGGCATTGTGGGCATTCTCCCTGGTGTGACCTTATGTGTTAATGGGCTCTGTATGCCTGTTGCTAGGTGAGAAGACGGACGGTCTGATTGGTGTATCGGAGCTGATCGTGTCGACGGCAGTGCAAGGCGTGATCTTTTGTTTGTTGGGGGCCCAGCCACTCCTTATTGTGGGCTTCTCTGGCCCCTTGCTTGTCTTTGAAGAGGCCTTTTACTCTGTGAGTTGATGCTCCATCAGCTTGTCAACAAGACATTTTTCTCAGATTCTATGAGGTCCAACTCAGGTTGCACCATATGTGAGATTCTACTTTGAGCTCTTATCTTCTCATGCTATTGCACACATTACCATGGTATAATTTTTAAGTATTCCAATGTCCAATAAACATCCCTTCTACTTCTCTCCTTAGCTATTATTTTTCCTAGGACTTATCTCTTGCATTGTCATATTTATTGACTTGAACGTGTATGTGTGTTTACAGTTCTGCAAAGGAAATGACATGGAGTACCTGACAGGCCGAGTATGGATCGGGTTCTGGCTCATCATCATCGTGCTCGTCACAGTGGCCTTTGAGGGCAGCTTCCTGGTCCGCTTTGTCTCTCGCTTCACCCAGGAGATCTTCTCCTTCCTCATCTCCCTCATCTTCATCTGTGAAACCTTCATTAAGCTTGGCAGGGTACACCTAACAAAATTTTTTTTTTGGCACGCTGGGGGTTTATGCCCGTGACGATGAGTTAACCTGACTAGTCTTTGGCTAGTATCCAAAACCCGGTCGAAATGAGTATGTTTTTCTAACAAGTGCACTTTTAAAATCTATGTGATTGAGTGGCCCTGAAAGCTAAATGGATTGAGAGTTTAAATATTATCCTGCTATTTTAGGGCTTTATGGCACAAACTTGAAAGGGATTTGGTTACGGACTAATCTCCATTCCCAGAAAGTGTGATTGTGGTTCCTAAAAGTGTGATGAATGCTAATCCCTCTGAGGCATTGTTAAAGTAATCACAGGGGTGTATGTGGGTGGGTGTGTGTGTGCGGGGTAATGAAAAGCTGTGCATTAATGTAAACTCTCCGTGTTGCCTGGCAGATTTTCAAGGAGCACCCACTGAAACGCTGTTCCCTTGACAACAGCACAGAAGGAGAGAATATCACACTAACACTAAGCAACAACACCCAACACCTGCCTCTGACGGTTCGAGGGGAGCCCAACACTGCCCTGCTTGCACTAGTGCTCATGGCTGGTACCTTCTTCATCGCCTTCTACCTACGCAAGTTCAAGAACAGTGCATTCTTCCCTGGAAGGGTGAGGCACTAAACACCAAAGGCGCTGGATACCCCTGTAACATCAGTCCCTTTGCACATTATTCCATCATCATACATTTGGGGATAATGCATGTTTTTAGAATTACTACAGTAGAATCCTGTACATCCAAACCCCTCGGGAATGGAGATTGTTCCAAATATTTTATTCTCCTGAACAAGGAAATTTCAGACTAAAGCTTATTTGAGATTCCATGTGCATGTAACAATCAAATTTTATTTTTTTATTTTAAATGCTTTTAATTCCAGGTCTTAACAAGGAAAATACAATAGTTAGGCACAATCAGAATTGTCGGGTGGGTTGTGAAATCTGTGGTTCAGATCAACAAGAATCTTTGTGAGCACTGTTTGATATAATATATGAAGCAGCCAATTTGTCTAAACTGTCCCGTATTGTGATGTTCAGTTACGTAGGATTATTGGCGATTTCGGGGTACCTATCGCCATTCTCATCATGGTCCTGGTGGACTACGCCATAGAGGACACCTACACACAAGTGAGACTCAAATACTAGCACTGTATCAAACAGAAATTGTTTTTAACCTTTCTTTAATTCTCAAAGATACACGGCGTAAACCTTTATCATCTCAGTCTTCTCTGCTATTGTTCTTAGTCCTTTCTCTCTTCCTCTGTCCAGAAACTGAGCGTTCCCAGCGGGTTCTCCGTGACGAGTCCAGACAAGCGTGGCTGGATCATCAGTCCTCTCGGTTCTGATGGTATGTTCCCCGTCTGGATGATGTTTGCCTGCTTGCTGCCTGCTTTTCTGGTTTTCATCCTCATCTTCATGGAGACCCAGATCACCACGTGAGTAATGCCGCCATCATGTCCTATTGGAATAATCATCAGAAATAAAATATCTCATTCACCACACTTTACTGCAAATATTTCCTTGTTGGTGGCTTCAGAATTCAGCTAAACGTTTGTTCCAATATACAACCTGAAAGCTGATTTCTTTATTATTTTTACATTTCACTTTGTCCTGCTTTTGTTTTTTATTTGAGCATCTCCAGCCTCTCTTTTTGTATATCTTATAAGTAAAGACCATACCATGTGATTTACTTCTTTTTGGTTGTCACCCATATAACCTCTGTCTTTCTCTCCACCTTTCTCCAGTCTGATCGTGAGTAAGAAGGAACGGATGCTGGTGAAGGGTTCTGGTTTCCATCTGGACCTGCTGCTGATCGTAGTGCTGGGGGGCAGTTGTGCTCTTTTCGGCCTGCCTTGGATGGCTGCTGCAACCGTTCGCTCTGTAACCCACGCCAACGCCCTCACTGTCATGAGTAAGGCCGTTGCCCCTGGAGACAAGCCACGTATTCAGGAAGTGAAAGAGCAGAGGGTCACAGGGCTGCTGGTGGCCATTTTGGTCGGTGAGTGTCTGACTTTAAAAGGAATCATAGCTGTTCACCCGAATGTGACTATACAGTATGATTAGGTGGAACTCACCATGTCACTTTACCTGAATTTTCTCATCACTGCTCTCTCCCGTTATGAAAGCCAAAATAAGCTCACCTTGTTAGTTAATTTTCAGCCTCCTAACATACACCTACTTAAAAATACATGCCACAAATAGGTGTTTTCCCTTGTTTTTATACATCAAAATCCCATTGCTTCACCTTCCTGGAAAATAGTGATAAAATATTCCTCCTCTTCCTTCTCCTCCTCCTCCTCCTGCACACTGGCGGTTTATCCACTGCCTGCTCCAGTAATGGGAGTGATGGAAGTGTTGGAGGAGGAATGCAGACTACCATCCAGTTCTTCTGAGTCGCTTTCCAAGTTTGCTATGGTTCACCCCTGCACACTTTTGTACAATCCCTCCCCACATTATGTCCAACTGGAAATGCGTTCAATTATGGAATTTAAAATTAATTATCAATTATTAAAATCAATTATGGAAGCAATACACTCTCAAAATGTTGTCTTTAACGCTCTCTGCTCCCCTCTCCCCAGGTCTGTCCATTGTGATAGCAGACCTGCTGCGTCTGATCCCCCTAGCGGTGCTGTTTGGTATCTTCCTCTACATGGGTGTGATGTCACTCAATGGCATCCAGCTAACAGAACGCATGATGCTGCTGCTCATGCCGCCCAAGTACCACCCTGACCACACCTACGTCCGCAAGGTGAGAGAAGCCCAATGGATGAGGTTGAGCAGAAATTTGCTATGAAAACAAATTACCATTTAAAGCTGCACTAGGCAACTTTGCACATCGGTGGCACCAAAGGTTACTGTTTGAAAAATGTGGACTTCAATGCCCCAAAATCATGTAACGTGATGCCAGTAAACTGTACAAAGCACACCCATGTTTATCAACCCGGCTGGTCTGTGATCACTTTATAACCAAAGGAAGAGAGAGTCAAAATATCTAACGTTCGTGAGTACATCTTTCTCTGGACGAAGCACTTGCTGCTGTTAAGGAGACGGTTTGTATTTTGCGCTTTAATTTCAATTTGTCACTTCCTGTCAGCAAAGAACATTTCCTGCCAGTGTACATACTCAACACCAGAATTTAATTTGGGCAAACAGGGCAAATCTCTTCTCTGTTGTTATTTAGGCTGATAAGATGGGTGTATTTGTACATAAAAAATCTTGCCTAGTGCAGCTTTAAGAAATAATAAAGTGATGAAATAATCAAGTGTTAATGACAGCAGACAAATATTTGTTGATCACACTAAATTTACAGTAATAGGAATTACATGTATAACAAAAAAGTGAATACAATGTCATTCTAAACTTTGGATAAGTCCTGAAAAATCAGAAGGTTACAGGTGTTTCTTGCAAAAGCCACAAAAAGGGGCTGATTGGAAGTTGTTGGTTTTAAAAGAAATCCTTTCCCTGAGGAATAAAATATATGTAAATGTCTCATAACTATGAGCATCACTGAACACTTGTTTCTCCCTGAAGTGGCACTGCAGCGTACAAGCAAATAGCCACAATGATACTTTTGAGATCAAGCCTAATCCTTGCGTCAGTGTCACTTTGAGTGCTGTTGATCATTATGTGAGCGATCTTTGTGTGCCCAGGTCCGTACACTGCGGATGCACCTGTTCACATGCATCCAGGTGGTGTGTTTGGCGGCTCTGTGGACCGTTATGTCCACCCAGGCGTCGCTGGCCTTCCCGTTTGTCCTCATCCTCACCGTCCCTGTCAAGATGTTCCTGCAGCGACACATCTTCACTGTCAGGGAGATGCAATGTGTAAGTCAGCCACAGGGAGGCGCAATACGCTAGCTTTATACACCTACTCTTATTCCCTCAACTGTGGCAATGTCTCATTCATATTCTAGCACCACTGTTTGGAATTTAATTACCTCAAGGAAATTCTCCAAATGCACCGTAGTAAGATAGTTTTACATATCGGTGTTTTCCGGTAAAAACTTTGTAACAACAATTTTGGTGATTTTCATGCTTTAACATGAATTAATACCAGTACATGGCCCTCTATGGAGCTCTTCAATCATTGGGCTTATGAAAGCCGTTCAAAAATATGCAAGATTCAAGGTTTTCACCTGACAACAGCAATATAATATGACATGAGTTGGATGAAAACTGAGCTTTATGATTGTTGAAAGTGCTTTCACCTATCGGACTGTAGCCTATTCAACGTTCTCTCTCCCTCTTCTAGCTGGACGCAGATGATGCCGAGCCGAAGTTTGACGAGAGAGAGTGCCATGATGAATACTCAGAGATGCACATGCCGGTGTAACCAACAACAAGCCCTCATATACCACGTTCTCCTCTTAGTGGACACCAAAATCTGTCAATCACTCTACCAACCAATGAGACACGGGATCCAGTGACAGAGTCCCACAAACTTGAAGCACTCTCAGAGAAATCTGATGCCACATCACTGTGCGCTGTTGGCCCTTTTCTACCATTGCTGAGACGTAAATGTACATTGGCTTGGTCCTCAGAGATCTGGCACATTAGGTGGTGGAAAAATTGCATGTTACCTTGGTCAAGTGAAAGAGCTTGACCAAGGTAGCAGATTTGTGGCCCAGCCTATTTTACCCTCATATTGTGGTGTTTGTTTTTTGGCGAGCTGTTGGGATTGAAGCAACATCATGTCCTGCACACAGCTCATTACCCAATTAAGAGCACTTTGTGGCACAAAGAATGAATATCAACTGAGGAGGTCAAGCAGTTGTTCGCATGTTCATAATGTACCTTTTTAAAAAAATATATATTTCAGGGGAGAAGAGATTCAAAATCAACCAATGTGTTCTCATGCTCAAAATTCAATGCCGTTACAGTTGATAGATTTTCACACAATGATTTGTTTTAGCCCTGAAAGGTTGCTCTGATTCACATTGAATATGTGGAGGATATATGGGAAACATTCCTTATTTTAACATGCTATATGCTATTCAAGTTTGTCGTTTTTAATGTTTTGCTCTTTTTAAGCTCACTAAGCGCCTTATGAAGGAACTAAAAGGTATATTGAGACGTGGTTTTTCATTTTGCCTTATTTTAGACATCTGATCACTTTAGCGGCCTCTTAAAGCTCCTAGCACTTTTTAAGACACCAAATCTGGGCATTTCAAGTAAATACTGTATTTTATGTAATCATTTTGTATTTTCTTCTTGGGCCCATCTATACTTGCCCATGAAAATCAACGTTGCCTTAGGTTGCTTAAATAACCCTATCTCCAGTTGATATTCAAGCTTATGCCTCTTTAATGATAGCTTTTCTGTACTTTTGTGTCGATACAGCTAGTAGCTAGTTATATTGCTTGGTTTTATTACGGTAACGTAAAAGACAAAACACATGACCTTTGTGGCTGGTGTAATCTGTACCTGCAGTAGATGAAGCTCACCAGCAGAGGGAGGTTTTATAGAATTCTTGTGCTGTTGTACCAAAAAAGTACATGGAAATTCAACCAAGTACACATTTCTCACTACAGTGCTGCAATGGCATCACAATTTCCGCTCATCACAACACATTTCTTGTGTAGAAACGTAACATAGTGGCATACCGTACAAATACTCTCATTGTGTTATTTAATGTTGCAGTTTAGTTCATTTATACAACTTTTTTTTTTGCTGAAGCCCCGCCCCTGCCTGCAGAGTGTATACTATAAGGGCACTAATGTAAAATTTGTGTTTTGAGTTACTTGAGGTCTCACTTGGTGTCATCAAGAAATTGTGTTAGTTTATGGGGAGAGCACTAATTTATTGGTTTCTTTGTCCAAGTGCCAAATGTCTCATGTAAATAGTTTTGTGGTCAGCACAATCAACTCCAGTTCAGTCATCTCACTTCCCTAACCATGTTTGAATTTGTTAAGGTGTGCAAGGGGGGCTCAGCCTTTTATGTTACAACATTCCACAGTTTATTAAGTTCATTTTACATCTTTTCTATTTCATTTCCGTGAACTAAGCGTTTGAAACCGTTGCAGAAAACATTTCACATTAATGAGTGAACACACGTCGACCAATTTCCTTGCAATCTGTGTAGACAATCTCAATACTCATGAAGTACGGAGAGGGAAGGCTTTTAAATGTTGTTTTTTTATGAATGGATTATGTCTGGTGTAGCAATTATGAATGTATCAGTTCAAACATAAATTGGTGGAAAGCTTTGATCATGTCAAAAAAAACTTCATTTTTGGTCCTCTGATATTCTCAAATGTATGTATTGTAGACACTACTTCACCTCACTCTAAACTACCCTGTATCATCTCATAATCTTGTGCCTGTGGGACCATGGGATGATCCGCTACAAGTGTCTGATGTATTTTCAAGTATGACGCACATGTCAAAATAGTTTGCACTTTTGAGATGCCCATAAATTCTATTTCCTCTCTCCACTATGTATCTGTTGCAATACATGGCATTATCGCTATTAATTGTAATAATTGTAATTGAAGCATTTCACAAAGTTTTTTTTTATTTTTTTAAAACATACACATATGAAGATTCATTTTTACAGCAGTTGGCTGCATCATGGCTGTGGACAGTGAGAGGGATTATTTATGAAGATTTGGCAGTGGTGTGTAATGTCAGTTTTATGTTTGCTTACTGTACCTCTGGATGGAGTGAAGGTATTCTGTGTGTGTGAACTCATAAAATGCTGATACAGTATATTGTTCCATTTCAAAAGCAATACAAAGCCTGAGTGATTATTGCTGATGTTCCCTTGTACATAAATGGTTCACATATTGATGACAAATAAAGTAAATTTTCTATTTATCATGTCTGTTGTTCTGTCGTGTTGTCTGTCCTCGTGTTGTATTTGTCATCTGGGCGTGATAAATCATGGGAAAATGCACAAGTGTAGGATATTAATCTGTGTTTCAAAACCGGAAAAGAGGGCTGGTTCTTCTGTTGGGAACTGCATTTGTTTTCATCAGCATTTAGCCTACTTTCATAGTGGGTGGTCCATTTATCAATCCCTCCAGTCCTTCTGTTCTATAGAAGGGAGGAAGATGGCTGCTTTGTTGCTGTTGCTGCTTTGTGCCGGAGCTCTGCTGTTTTCTGCTAACACTCAGGAGGCTTACGATCAACTTCCTGATAACTACAAAAAAGGAGTGGATCTGGCCCTGGAGAAGGTCAACTCTCATGCTGGAATCCAACACCATTTTCAATTCTTCAGAGGTCTGATGAAGTCAGACATTAAGGTATTGTATAGCATGTCTGGTTTTGATTTGTTGTACTAAGGCACGCCAACAATGAACCATGGAGAGAAACTCAGTTGGAAGTTTTCCTAGGCATTGTTATGTGTCTGTTAGGGAAAATACTTCATATTTTCAAGCCATGTAGTGAATATACCAGACATCACTCTGCAAAGTGGTTGAGAATTGTGAAAGCTCATGCTCCTCCTCTCCTCCTCAGCCTGGGTTCGATGTGGTCTACATCTACCACCACTTTTACCTAAAAGCCACCAAGTGTCCAAAAGGAACTGTTGACACTAAAAAGTGCCAATTCAGAAATGACAGAGTAAGTATTTTCTGAGTGGCAACCTGACAGTGAGCAGATTTTGAACAGCGTTGCTGAATTCAACAGTATACATGAAATGTGAGACTGACTGCTTGTTCTAACTTGTTTGTGGTATTTCTTGTGTGTATTCATGCAGCCGTTAATAGACTGCGGAGTTTGCTACAAAACATTCGCTGGTGAAGTTGAGCAAGATCCCAAGCCATACATCCACTGTGTGCACAAACCGGCCCTGACAGAGGTTAGTTTGATTAATGAAAGATTACATTTGCCCTTGCTGTAATCTTTTTACTGTTCAGATGTGATGCCATCCACTCAAATAAAGTAAAGCTCACACTACAAGCATGCAGCCAGAATATAAATGTGTTCACTTATTTCTGACCTCTGTTTATTTGTTCACTTGTTGTTTATAGGATATGAAGGCGGTGAGAGTAAGGCACTGTAACACCATGGGTTACAGCAGTGGAGCCCCTACTCTTCTAGCATCAACAGGAACACAGTGAATGCCGTGTGCAAGTTTGAACGGAACAGCACGGGGGTGTTACCGAGTTACTGTCTTTTTAGTCTCTATCATCACACCTTTGAGGGGGTCTATCTGAATACTTAACAAAAAGCTGACTTTTACTCCCTTGTTACTGTGTGCACTAATTCATATTCTTACTATATTATAATAATTCTTTACTACATGTGTGTGATTTTGTGTTAGTTAAGTAACTCAAGGTTAATTAAGTAGATGAAGGCTTCGGGCTGAAACCTTGGTGGTATTCCAACTTGTTAAATCACTGCAAGGAGTGAATTGTGTGCGACTTTCATTTACTTTTATTATAGTTGATTAAAGTTTAGTAATTTACCAATTGTTATAAAAATGTTGAAAATTGAGTGCGATACACAAGTTTAATAAAGTTTCACTTCAAAAAGAATCCAAAGTTTTATTTTTTTTATAATGTTTATACTGATGGCTTAATTTTACCTAAGTTGTCCCAAACCCATCATTTAACAACCCCATGTACTATACTATTATTATTATTGTTGTTGTTGTTGTTGTTATTATTATTATTGTTGTCATTGTAGTAGTAGTAATAATAATAATAATAATAAATACACGATTTAGAAAGAGTCCTAGCAGCACAGTTTTGGACATACTGCAGCTGGTTGATGCATTTGGCAGATGCCCCAACCAGTAGTGCATTGCAGTAGTCCAGACGGGATGAGATGAAGGTGTGGATGAGGTGTTCAGCGGCTTGTTGCGAGAGCAGAGGTCGGATTTTTGCCAGGTTTCTGAGATGAAAAAAGGAATCCTTGGTTACCTTCTTGATGTTGGGCTCGTGGGAGAGTTGACTGTCTAGTATCACCCCAAGGTTTCAAACTTCACTGGAGGGGAGGACCTTAGCACCATCAATGGTGAGGCTGGTGGTGGTGTTGGTAGTGTTGCTCCTGGTGGAAACATATAGCTGAGTATCATCCGCGTAAAAATTAAACTCAAGTCTGTATTTCTAGATGATGTTGCTCAGTGGTAGCATGTAGATACAGAAGAGCAGTGGCCCCAAGATTGAGCCTTGTGGAACTCCCTGGTGTACCTCCATCTCGTCTAACTTACTGGACCCAATACTAACAAAAGAGAGCGGCCAGTGAGATATGAATGAAACCACTCCAAAACCAGACCTGACATGCTGAGGAGGTTCTCCATCCACCTTAGGAGGATGTTGTGGTTCACTGTATCAAATGCTGTGCTTAAGTCCAGGAGAACCAAGATGCTGGCAGCAGAGACCAGCATCTAACCCTAACCAGAGTGGTCTCTGTGCTATGCCTAGCTCTGAAACCAGACTGGAAGAGTTCCAGCAGATATTGACTGTCAATGTGTTGCAGTTGGCTGGATACAGTACGCTCAAGTAGCTTAGCCAGGAAGAGAAGGTTGGAACAGGTGTTTTTTGGGAACAGGTGTGACAACAGCACATTTCAGTTCAGGTGGAACCAGTGGTGAGGAACTTGATTGATGATGGCCGTGTGAGATGGCACCAGGGAAGGCAGGCAGCTCTTGACCAGAGATGTGGGGGCCAGAAGAACTTGGTGGGGATCGATAGAAGAGTGACTTTGCGCCAGTTGTCGCATTCTCGGAAGTTGCCTTTCTTTGGAGTTTGACATTCAGACCCTTGCTCCAGTACTCTGGGATGGTGTCCTTGTCCCATATTCTGTGGAAGAGGTCAGTCAGAACTCTTGTAGCTGTGTCAATGTCAGCTTTAAGCATCTCTGCATGTATGGCATCAATGCCAGGGGCTTTGCCACTCTTCATGGTTTTGATGGCTCTTCTGACTTCATCCTCTGTAGGGGGGCTGATGTTGATTCCCAATTCGTCATCTGCTGGTGGTGAATTGGCTGGTTCGTCTGGCTCAGCTTGGGTTAGGGTTACAAGTTACAAGTACATCCTGGAATTGCTGCAACCATCTCGCTGCTTGTTATTGTTCTGTTGTTAAGGCCCTTCCATCTTTACTCTTTACTGGTGCACACTGTTTTGTACTTGACCCACAGAGCTGTTTGGTGATATTGTAGACAGCGCTCATCTCACCCCGCATAGCAGCTTGCTCAGCTTCACCAGCTTTCTCCTCTATAAAGGCTATCTTGTCTCTGCTTGCACTCTTCTTCACTTCTTTATTCTTGTATGCATCCGTCGCCTGTTCCTGTATCCTCGGTGACTTGGTGTTGAGCAGCTTTTATTTCAGTTTCCTTCTTTCATCTATCCTTTTCCATGTTTCCGTTGTTAACCATTCCTTGTTCCTCTTTCTTCTAAATCCTATGGCCTTCTTAGCAGCTTCATTGTATGCATACTTAGTGTTATCCCATTTCTTACCTACATCGTAATTTTCTTCCTCGGCTAACACCTGAGCTTGATAATGTCTAGGCGTTGTGTGCGTTGACTCTGTGTCTGAATCCAAAGTTTTATTTTTTCATTACGTTTATACTCTGTAATTTTACCTAAGTTGTTCCAAACCCATAATTTAACAACCCCATCTAATATTTAAAAAAACAAACCACATCACATTGTTGTTTCCATGACTCGGATTTCCCGTAATCCAAGTCTTCATTACAATAATGAGTCCTAAGTATAAGATTAATTTCACTTCTGGGAAATTCCCTGTTGTGAATGTCTTTAGTTTAATCTGTGTCCATCACAATGGCCCTCAGGTGTTTAGGGAAATCAAAGTAAAAAGTAAACAGTCAGTGTAGCAGATCCATATTTGGTCAACATTAGTTGCCTGAATAGCACTTGTTTTGGACACGTTAATATTTATCCCAAGGGGAGAGGTGGATGTTCATAGAACGGACCGTGCCCTCAGACGAGCTGCTCTCCAGACACAGAGAGGAAGATGGCTGCTTTGTTGCTGTTGCTGCTTTGTGCCGGAGCTCTGTTGTTTTCTGCTAACGCTCAGGAGGCTTACGATCAACTTCCTGATAACTACAAAAAAGGAGTGGATCTGACCCTGGAGAAGGTCAACTCTCATGCTGGAATCCAACACCATTTTCAATTCTTCAGAAGTCTGATGAAGTCAGACATTCAGGTATTGTATAGCATTTCTGGTTTTGATTTGTTGTACTAAGGCACGCCAACAATGAACCATGGAGAGAAACTCAGTTGGAAGTTTTCCTAGGCATTGTTATGTGTCTGTTAGGGAAAATACTTCATATTTTCAAGCCATGTAGTGAATATACCAGACATCACTCTGCAAAGTGGTTGAGAATTGTGAAAGCTCATGCTCCTCCTCTCCTCCTCAGCCTGGGTTCGATGTGGTCTACATCTACCACCACTTTTACCTAAAAGCCACCAAGTGTCCAAAAGGAACTGTTGGCACTAAAAAATGCCAATTCAGAAATGACAGAGTAAGTATTTTCTGAGTGGCAACCTGACAGTGAGCAGATTTTGAACAGCGTTGCTGAATTCAACAGTATACATGAAATGTGAGACTGACTGCTTGTTCTAACTTGTTTTGGTATTTCTTGTGTGCATTCATGCAGCCGTTAATAGACTGCGGAGTTTGCTACAAAACATTCGCTGGTGAAGTTGAGCAATATCCCAAGCCATACATCCACTGTCTGTACAAACCGGCCCTGACAGAGGTTAGTTTGATTAATGAAAGATTACATTTGCCCTTGCTGTAATCTTTTTACTGTTCATATGTGATTTCATCCACTCAAATAAAGTAAAACTCACACTACAAGCATGCAGCCAGAATATAAATGTGTTCACTTATTTCTGACCTCTGTTTATTTGTTCACTTGTTGTTTATAGGATATGAAGGCGGTGAGAGTAAGGCACTGTAACACCATGGGTTACAGCAGTGGAGCCCCTACTCTTCTAGCATCAACAGGAACACAGTGAATGCCGTGTGCAAGTTTGAACGGAACAGCACGGGGGTGTTATCGAGTTACTGTCTATTTAGTCTCTATCATCACACCTTTGAGGGGGTCTATCTGAATACTTAACAAAAAGCTGACTTTTACTCCCTTGTTACTGTGTGCACTAATTCATATTCTTACTATATTATAGTAATTCTTTACTACATTTGTGTGTATCATTTCAACTTATTAAATCACTCCAAGTAGAGGATAGTGTGCGACTTTCATTTACTTTATCATAGTTACATAATTTACCAATTTTTATAAAAATTGAGTGGGATACACAAGTAATAAAGAATAAATAAAATAATAAAGTTTCACCTCATAAAGAATCCAAAGTTTTTTCATTACGTTTATACTCTGTAATTTTACCAAAGTTGTTCCAAACCCATAATTTAACAACCCCATCTAATATTAAAAAAAAAACAACACATCACATTTGATATAACTGAACTGGATTCTATTAAGCTGTTACTAATAGGAAGCTGATGAAGCACCCAGTCATCACAGTAGACCTTACTCATGCTGGGACCTGGATGCATTTCATGACATGTTTGGTTTTGTTTCCATGACTCGGATTTCCCGTAAGTCTTCATTACAATAATGAGTCCTAGGGACCAGATTTCACTTCTGGGAAACTGTTTACTCAGTTGAAATTCCCTGTTGTGAATGTCTATAGTTTAATCTGTGTCCAGCACAATGGCCCTCGGGTGTTTAGGGGAAATCTGAAAGTAAAAGTAAAAAGTAAACAGTCAGTGTAGCAGATCCATATTTGGTCAACATATTAGTTGCCTGAATAGCACTTGTTTTGGACACGTTAATATTTATCCCAAGGGGAGAGGTGGATGTTCATAGAACGGACCGTGCCCTCAGACGAGCTGCTCTCCAGACACAGAGAGGAAGATGGCTGCTTTGTTGCTGTTGCTGATTTGTGCTGGAGCTCTGCTGTATTCTGCCGAAGCGCAAGAAGCTTATAATCAACTCCCTGAAAACTACAAGAAAGGAGTAGATGTGGTTTTGAAACAACTCAACTCTCACAGTGGAGTCCAGCACCATTTCCTCTTCTTCAGAAGCGTGGAAAAGTCAGACATTGAGGTAAACCTGATTCATCTGCGTTTATTTTTCCATTAGAACAAATGAAAAGAATATTCTTGCCTGAGGAAATGTTAATACACCACACTGTATTATCTGATGGTCTGTTTAAGGAGTTCACATTCGAATATCAACACAAGGCTTATTTGTTTCACAATGATGTTGTTGATGAAAAAAAGGTACAAAACATTCAAACATCAAACATTTTAGTGAAACCCTAGCAAGTCAAAATAGAAATGAAGCCCTGGTTTAGTAATAGTTCAAATGCCCTTTAAAGTCGAAACCTTTTCTCAGAAGTTTGTTGTTTACTCTGTTTCTCACAATTCCTGGAAGGACTTCTGGGTCAAAATTCTTCTTTAGTTCATGCATGTCAGTAGGTTTCCAGCAGTGGCCTGTTTTTTGTCTCAAAACACCCTGATAAGGTGTGACAACCATTTTTGGCCAAATGATTGAATCAATGTTACATTCTGATAAAAAAAAAAAGGAGCCTAAAACTAGCACTGCACTGCCACCATACTTCCAGATGATAAAGGGAACTTCAATTGTGCTAATTTGCTGCATGTATGGTTGTTTTCATATTGGATTTTAGCTTGTAGTGTACATGTGATGCACTTTTTCCTCAAAGGGGACTTAAATGTTTAATCATTTTTCTTTCGTAAACAATTACGTTAAAGCTGCACTAGACACCTAATGGCAGCAAGAGGTAACTGTTTTGAAAAATTTGAACTTCAATAACCAGAAATCAGTGACGTCAATAAACTGCACACTCATGTTTACCAACCCGGCCGGTCTGTGATGCTTTACACCAAAGGGACGAGAGAGGCTAGAGATCTAACGTTGGTGAGTCCAGCTTTCTCTGGACGGAGCGCTCGCTCTGTTTAGGAGACAGTTTGTCATTTCCTGTGGGTGGAGAAGTGACCATACCCGACATCAGAATTTCATTTGGGCAAATACGGTGAATCTATGGGGTCTCAATTAGTGGGGATGGGACGTTTTTCTCTATTATAGCCCCACATTGAGATTTAGGCTGATTTAGGATAGGTCTATTTTTACATAAATGTCTTGCCTAGAGCAGCTTTAAGTGATTGTTCTCAAATTGAGACAAAATGAGACAATTAGCAGGAGGATTCACAAACAATTCTTTGCCACTATATAACTCTATAAATTGACTCCCCACTATCTTGCAGTCTGGATTCGGGGTGAGATACATCTACCATAACTTTCGCCTGAAACCTACCAAGTGTGCCAAAGGGACAGTTGAAGCAGACCCTCAGAGATGCCCGTTCAGGAATGACAGAGTGAGTGAATCTCTTTGTTCTGATCACGTCAAAGGGCATAGCATTGATTCCAAATCAATAGCCAATCCAAAACATCAATATGTCTTCATATTTCTTCTGCAATTGTTTTACAGCCATTGATGGACTGTGCAGTTTGCTACAAAACACTGGCAGATGAGATAGAAACCTCCCCCAAGCCGTACATACACTGCATCCAAAGACCAAAACTCACGCAGGTATACGTCTCTCATTTTCAATCTTGTTACACTGTGACCTGTATTCTTGCGCTGAAAAAAAACCCCCTTGCAATCGGAATTTCTCTGTACTAAGTATTGAAATCATATCTGTTTTACAATGATACCTCCTTGAAATCATTTGCCCTTGCTGTAATCTTTTTACTGTTCAGATGTGATGTCATCCACTCAAATAAAGTAAAACTCACACTACAAGCATGCAGCCAGAATATAAATGTGTTCACTTATTTCTGACCTCTGTTTATTTGTTCACTTGTTGTTTATAGGCTATGAAGGAGGTGAGATTAAGGCACTGTAACACAATGTCTTACAGCAGTGGATCCTCTACTCTTCTAGCATCAAGAGGAACACAGTGAATGCCGTGTGCAAGTTTGAACGGAACAGCACGGGGGTGTTACCGGGTTACTGTCTATTTAGTCTCTATCATCACACCTTTGAGGGGGTCTATCTGAATACTTAACAAAAAGCTGACTTTTACTCCCTTGTTACTGTGTGCACTAATTCATATTCTTACTATATTATAGTAATTCTTTACTACATTTGTGTGTATCATTTCAACTTATTAAATCACTCCAAGTAGAGGATTGTGTGCGACTTTCATTTACTTTATCATAGTTACATAATTTACCAATTTTTATAAAAATTGAGTGGGATACACAAGTAATAAAGAATAAATAAAATAATAAAGTTTCACCTCATAAAGAATCCAAAGTTTTATTTTTTCATTACGTTGATACTCTGTAATTTTACCTAAGTTGTTCCAAACCCATAATTTAACAACCCCATCTAATATAAAAAAAACAACAGATTTCACTTCTGGGAAACTGTTTACTCAGTTGAAATTCCCTGTTGTGAATGTCTTTAGTTTAATCTGTGTCCAGCACAATGGCCCTCGGGTGTTTAGGGGAAATCTGAAAGTAAAAGTAAAAAGTAAACAGTCAGTGTAGCAGATCCATATTTGGTCAACATATTTATTTGCCTGAATAGCACTTGTTTTGGACACGTTAATATTTATCCCAAGGGGAGAGGTGGATGTTCATAGAACGGACCGTGCCCTCAGACGAGCTGCTCTCCAGACACAGAGAGGAAGATGGCTGCTTTGTTGCTGTTGCTGATTTGTGCTGGAGCTCTGCTGTATTCTGCCAAAGCGCAAGAAGCTTATAATCAACTCCCTGATGACTACAAGAAAGGAGTGGATGTGGTTTTGAAACAACTCAACTCTCACAGTGGAGTCCAGCACCATTTCCTCTTCTTCAGAAGTGTGGGAAAGTCAGACATTGAGGTAAACCTGATTCATCTGTGTTTATTTTTCCATTAGAACAAATGAAAAGTATATTCTTGCCTGAGGAAATGTTAATACACCACACTGTATTATCTGATGGTCTGTTTAAGGAGTTCACATTCGAATATCAACACAAGGCTTATTTGTTTCACGATGATGTTGTTGATGAAAAAAAGGTACAAAACATTCAAACATCAAACATTTTAGTGAAACCCTAGCAAGTCAAAATAGAAATGAAGCCCTGGTTTAGTAATAGTTCAAATGCCCTTTAAAGTCGAAAACTTTTCTCAGAAGTTTGTTGTTTACTCTGTTTCTCACAATTCCTGGAAGGACTTCTGGGTCAAAATTCTTCTTTAGTTCATGCATGTCAGTAGGTTTCCAGCAGTGGCCTGTTTTTTGTCTCAAAACACCCTGATAAGGTGTGACAACCATTTTTGGCCAAATGATTGAATCAATGTTACATTCTGATAAAAAAAAAAGGAGCCTAAAACTAGCACTGCACTGCCACCATACTTCCAGATGATAAAGGAAACTTCAATTGTGCTAATTTGCTGCATGTATGGTTGTTTTGTAAATGTTTAATCATTTTTCTTTCGTAAACAATTACGTTAAAGCTGCACTAGACACCTAATGGCGGCAAGAGGTAACTGTTTTGAAAAATTTGAACTTCAATAACCAGAAATCAGTGACGTCAATAAACTGCACACTCATGTTTACCAACCCGGCCGGTCTGTGATGCTTTACACCAAAGGGACGAGAGAGGCTAGAGATCTAACGTTGGTGAGTCCAGCTTTCTCTGGACGGAGCGCTCGCTCTGTTTAGGAGACAGTTTGTCATTTCCTGTGGGTGGAGAAGTGACCATACCCGACATCAGAATTTCATTTGGGCAAATACGGTGAATCTATGGGGTCTCAATTAGTGGGGATGGGACGTTTTTCTCTATTATAGCCCCACATTGAGATTTAGGCTGATTTAGGATAGGTCTATTTTTACATAAATGTCTTGCCTAGAGCAGCTTTAAGTGATTGTTATCAAATTGAGACTAAATGAGACAATTAGCAGGAGGATTCACAAACAATTCTTTGCCACTATATAACAATATATAATAATTGACTCCCCACTATCTTGCAGTCTGGATTCAGGGTGAGATACATCTACCATAACTTTCACCTGAAACCTACCAAATGTGCCAAAGGGACAGTTGAAGCAGACCCTCGGAGATGCCCGTTCAGGAATGACAGAGTGAGTGAATCTCTTTGTTCTGATCACGTCAAAGGGCATAGCATTGATTCCAAATCAATAGCCAATCCAAAACATCAATATGTCTTCATATTTCTTCTGCAATTGTTTTACAGCCATTGATGGACTGTGCAGTTTGCTACAAAACACTGGCAGATGAGATAGAAACCTCCCCCAAGCCGTACATACACTGCATCCAAAGACCAAAACTCACGCAGGTATACGTCTCTCATTTTCAATCTTGTTACACTGTGACCTGTATTCTTGCGCTGAAAAAAAAACCCCTTGCAATCATAATTTCTCTGTACTAAGTATTGAAATCATATCTGTTTTACAATGATACTTCATTGAAATCGCTCAACACACATCTTGCTTTCTTTCCTTTGTTATTTCAGGCAATGAGGGATTCCAGGATTGATCACTGCAGAAGAATGAGTTACAGCAGTGGAGCTCCTACGCTTTTGGCTGTGATTTCTGAAGAATGAAGAAGAATGCTGCCACATAGCATATACAGCATAACACAATATATCTGACTGTGAAGATACTGAGCAAATTGTAGTGCCGTGCTCTTTTTACTATCATGAAATTCCTGTGACATACCTTTTCTTGCATCTTTTCTTGCATATTCACAAATCTGGGGATGTGACATCCAGTCTCAATTCCACTGACTGAATAAATGACATAAACAAAATGAAATGTTTTTGATTATTATATCTTTGACCTATAATAAAGATGCTAATGTTAGGCAACCTCTCTTTTAGCTTTGCTCTGCTGTGATTCATTAGATGTTGCCTTGGCCACAAATTCAATATAACCCAGATGTGAGATTGTGTCACCAAAACACTGAGGTAGGTTTTTCATTTTGGGGCTTTAGGGGAAAGGCAACGACAATGTGAGACAGATGAGAGCAGTGCAACAGAATATAATGGCTTTAGTGTGTTTTAAGAGGCCTGTTATGTAACCAGATTGCCCAACCCCTTTATGGGCTGCATTCCTCACCCTTCCTTTGGGAAAAGAAGAGAACTTTTCTTTCTACATAGGAATGAGTCCCCTTGTAAACCACTGATTGCATGATCAAGCTTAGTGAAATGTAGAGAACAAGTTTACCAAATGGACATGTTGTATTATGTTGTTCAAACTCCATTGTTGTATGTCTAAAAATTGATTTGCCTTGCCATGAAAGTCCTAAACTTTTGAAGGGCAAAAAAACTAAAATGAGAGGGGATTGTGAAGATATGTGACTGTGGCAGACTGGGGGGTGTGGTTGAGCAGATATCTGCCCAACCACACCCCCCAGTCTGCCACAGTGACCTATCATGCATGAAAACCTGCCAATGGCCTTTCGCTCTGAGGCAAACAATGATCGCATTTATCTTCAAATTCTTGTGCAGGACTCAGTGGCCTGTGAATCGTGGCTTCAAAGCTTTGTAGCAGTCCAGCAATAATTAACCCGCTAAAGAATATCCTTCACCCAGCTCTGCTCCCCACACCCCATTTACATTCAAAGCAGCCCCAAGCTTGGCCAAGCTTTCTGGAGCTCGGCCCAGGCAGTGGTGGGGAAACAATCGTACAGTTTCCACTACAGGGCCATTTGTGGTTATGTAAGACTCCTTAATGGTCTTACTCAGTTTACTTTTTGCATGTTTTTGCACCACAATATTTTTCTGCTGGCTGTATTTTCTGATACAATAGTTCAGCCAGCCCAGACATGCCTCTCTTAGTCCTGCTGTTTGAGTGGTTGATCACTCAGTATCTCACAGAATCTTCCCCTCATTGGGTTCATACTCTCATAATATGGAATTGAATCAATCATACTCATTTGCAGAGCCAGCATCTCTCTCATTACAATGCCTAGCATTTGCACACCTTTTTGTCTCTTGGAGGTTTACAGGCTTGCAGGGGCTTCTCATCATCATTAGCCTTTATTTTGAAGAAGAATAACATTACTTTTCTGCTTTTGGAATTTCAATTTGAAGATTTTTGGAATTGCAGCTTAATGTTACCAAAACCATGAGTGTAAGTAGGCGCTGTAGTAATTCAAATTCAATTCAAGACTCAAAAAAAAGACTCAGCTGCCTGTTGAGTCTTCAATCACACTGTGGGGCTGTGGGGCTGTTCGCTGATTGTAATCCCAACTAGAAAAAAGGGGGTATTAAAATTCCCAGTCCCAACCTGTTTTCTATAAGGTATTACAACCTGTTTTACCTTGTGGATTAGATTTGGATAGTAAAAGTTACTTGGTATACCCATTCATTATCACGACAACTTTATGACAAGCTTATTCATGCACATGATTGACGTGTTTTCCTTAAAGGTAAAGATGGGTAGAGGGATTTGTGGAGAATCACATACCCTTGGAAATGTATTGCTTAATGTTCTCAGTAAAAAAACATTTAAAAAATAATCTGTTTTAAACAAAGATTTACTTTTGTGTAATATAAATGAAGACTTTCAAGGAGGTCAGAGAGACAGGAACTCAACCCCTTCTGTAAGCTATTGTTTATCATAACCCAATAAACCACAGAGAGATTTGTGAATTTTAAAACAATGTTTTATTGGGTTCAGGTTTACATGCCAGGTTTATTGGTTACTCCAACTCAACACCCAAACATTCAACTACAGAGCACTGCAGTGTAAAAGCTTATTTTTCAAGACATCACTTCATGCCTTTGGAGGAAGAGGAGTTCCAGATGTTGTCACCTTCTCTCTGCACATACAGAGTGCCATCGTCAGCCAGGTGGACACGGCACATGTTAGACTCGTCCTTGCTGGAGTTTGTGTGCCACATGGGTTTGTCAGACTTGTTGTACATGACCAGGTTGCAGTCTGACTGCATGCACAGGCGGTAAGCGTCTGGGCTTGCCGTGTCTGAGAACCACATGGGCTTCCAGCCGTAGATGACAAAGTTGCCATCCTCCTGCAGTCAGAGACAGAAACACTTCACTGTTATCAATAGTGTGATCATATCTATAGCCTTTTGTTTTCTTTATGTATCAGTACACATTTTCTTTACATGCTACTTGATAAGCACTAGCAAAAAAACTACTAATTTCAGACATTCACATCTAGAGACTGTCCAAATCTTCCAAGCGCTAACCTGAAAGATAGCCTTCCACTCCTTGTTGTTGGACAAAAGGAAGTCTCCCTTGCGGAGCTCGTCATTTTTGGACAAGAAGTTCCTACTCATGATTCTGAATGAAAAGAAAAGCATGTCATGTACAATATATCTAAATGCTGAATGGAAAATCAATTACAAAATGTTTTGACCTTGTTGTGCCATTTCATTTGTGCTCCACCAGTGATTCTTATACTGAATTGAAGCTCTTTTCTTTTCTTCTTGGAGACACATTATACACATACATTATCACACTATGCTGAAATGCATTTTAGGACTGCAGTAATAAAATTACTTACAGGCTTGAAAGTCCGACACCAGACAAAATGCAGCAGAGATGAGTGAACTGAAATGCAGGGGTAGGCACCCCATCTTTATATTCTCTGGACAAGGGGTGGGGAGAAAGAGAGAGCATTGCTGTGCCAAAATATCCAGAAAGGATGTTTGGTTCCCAGCCTGAGAGAAGTTTTTGCATTGTCAAAACCAGGGAGAGAAAACTTCCTCTTTAGTAGTGATCACAAAATAAAATGTATTCATATACACTGTGAGCAATAAAATGCTAGCACTCAATATACAGTAACTATATTCTGCAGGTTTTTAACTCAGTACTTTTGACTTTAGGTATGAACGGGATGTACTGCACTTGATGTACTCACAGCCTTACTGTATGACATTTTTCCTGGATGCTCATGATTGAATGCTGAAGGCATGAATGTAGGTTTACATGTATGTCTGTCTACTGTCTGTCCTTGCCTTGCACTGCCCCCTTGCACTGCCCCCTTGTACTGCAAGTAAGCTCATGTTGTGTCATGAGAGTCAGTATGTATTAAGTTACTATGCAAGTTGTCAATATATATCTGCACCAAATCCACATTGCTCTACATTTACTGCACTTGACAAATAAAGTGATTCTGATTTGAATTATTGAAAGGGGAAATGAGTACGAAGTGATCATAATATATCTCCAGGGTTTGATAAGGTTGTTGATCAACACGAATGACTCAACGCTAACTTCACCAGGTACTGAGATTTCTGGCTTTCAACACTCACTTTCTACTCTGTGGTGGAACAAAAGCTCCCCGCCAACTGGAATTTCAAAAATGAGCCCTCACACAGGATAACACATGACAGAGATTTTCATGCTCAGGTGACAGCTTAGACTCAAGTGCTCCCTCGGGCTCAGGCTCTGGTTTGGGATGGGCAGGTGGTGGGGGAACTGAGACTTCCTCTGCTGCTGCCATCTCGGGTTCAGGGTCTGGCTCCGCCACTGCTGGTGCCCCTGGCTCCTTCACCATCACTGCTGATTTCTCTGCAGCCTTCTGCTCGGTGCTGCCAGTTTCAGCACCTTCCCTAAGCTTTCCACCCCTCTCCCGTAACGTTTGAGCCTTGCACAGATTGTGGAAGAAGCACTGCACAAGACCATGGCCCCACCTATCACAATGGCCACACCACACGGCGGGGCACCTCAGGACAGGAAGGCCACCGATAGTCAGGGTCCCCACAGTACTTACAGAGGGTCTCGTGTTCTGCATTGTCGCACTGTCATGGGTCTGCCGGAGCAAGGGGAAATCTCCCTAACCCCTTCAGGATAAAGAGTTGTGCCCTCATGCAGCTCCCCTCTTCGGTCCCTGCTACATTAACCACCTTCCACTTCTTCCACAGCTTTGGGTGGACCTTCTCCCGGGCCCCTTCGAGCTGGGGAGTGGCTAGGACGTCTTCTCCATCTTGTACCTGAACCACCCCCACAGTTCCAGGCACACTCGACACAGTGTTATCTGACTCAGCGTGATGATCAGAGTGCCCGAATTCTCCACCATACGTGGCACTCTCTGGGAAAAGCCGAGCACCACAAGCCCAGTCTGAGGAAATGTCCGTAGCACATGAAACACCTAGAAAAGAATGCCCACCCTATGATAAGGTGCTGACTGACGGCAAATAGACTATGAAAAAAATATGTCGCACACTATACTCTCCTTGTCGTGATTTATAGCCTTCACCCTGATGAAGCACCCTTCATCCAACAACGACGAGAAGGCCTACCTGGAGGAAGTTGCTGATCTGTCACTCTGGTGCCAGGACAACAGCCTCCTCCTGAATGTCACCAAAACTAAGGAGCTGATTGTGGACTTTAGGAGGACACAACAACAGAGGACGTACTCACCATTGGGGATTAATGGGAATACTATGGAGAGGGTGAGCAGGTATAAATACCTGGGAGTCCACATCACTGATGATCTGACATGGACAACACACACAGACACTCTAGTGAGAAAGGCGAGGCAGCGCCTTTACCACCTCAGGCAACTGAGGAAATTTAAAGTCTCCCGGAGGATCCTTCAGTCCTTCTACTCTGGAGCTGTGGAGAGCATCCTGACAGGAAGCATCACTGCCTGGTTTGGCAACAGCTCCGCTCAGGACAGGAAGGCTCTGCAGAGAGTAGTGCGTTCGGCTGAGCGCACTATTGGAACTACACTCCCCACCCTGCAGGACTTGTACACCAGGAGGTGCAGAACCAGAGCCTGCAGGATCATGAAGGATCCTCACCACCCCAACAACGGACTGTTTCAGCTGCTGCGGTCAGGCAAGCGCCTCCGTAGTCACGCTGCCAAAACAGAGAGACTGAGACGGAGTTTCTTTCCTCAGGCCATCAGGACTGTGAACTCTGACCTCACCAGGGCCCCCACCAAGACACACACACTGCCCCTCTTATGCACACACACACACTTAGGTAAAGACTACACATAATTTATAATTTATATTATATTATACATACAATTTTCCCCTTTTTTACTATATTTTTTTATAAAGTGCTCTTATTGTAAATATTGTGGTGTTTTTTATATAGAGCTCTTAAAAACTGTGACATTGTAAATATTGTGTTGGTTATTGTAAATAGTGTGAACCTGTTATTTTGCACATTTCTGCTGAGCATTGCCACTTTGCATTTCACTGCACACCTTGTGTGTGTATGTGACAATTACACTTCTTGAATCTTGAATCTTGAATCTTGAGGCTTTGTGCTGAGACATTGGTGGCTACTTCACACATTAAATGACTACAAGGAGAGTATCATATATTTTTCACATTCTTGCACATTCAACACTGTTGTGAGGTCTTTGGAGTAAACTAAAGTCACTGTCATGTTCCTAGAACCATCTTGAGATGATGCATTTGCACAGCCAGCGTCTCTCTCATTGCAATGCCTGTCGCCTCTAGCATTCACACACCTTTCTGTCTCTTACATGTTCATGGGCTTGTTAGCCAGGGGCTTCTTATCATCATCTGAACGTGACAACTTTTATATAAGAATGCATACAAACAAGACAAACCTGAAATGTTCTCATGAAACAGGGCACATCATTGTTCTCTCTTTCTCCCCACCCCTTGTCCAGAGAATATAAAGATGGGGTGACTACCTCTGCATTTCAATTCATTCATCTCTTACACTTTTGTCCTCAAGATTCATTTATTACTGTATTACTGTATTTATTGCTGAAAATGCCCTAAAATGCATTTCAGCATAATGTTATAGTGCGTATTGTAGGACTGAGCTTTTTAATTGGTAATCTTGGGTCATAATTAGTATAAATTGAGATTGATAATAAATAGATTATGATGCTATAAGTTGAAGAAATAATTGTCTCCATGATAAAAAAAAGAAAAAAGGAAAGAGCTTCAATTCAGTATAAGAATCACTCAATCAAGAATCAAAACATTTTGTAATTTATTTTCCATTCAGCAGTTAGATATATTGTACATGACATGTTTTTCTTTTCATTCAGAATCATGAGTAGGAACTTCTTGTCCAAAAATGACGAGCTCCGCAAGGGAGACTTCCTTTTCTCCAACAACAAGGAGTGGAAGGCTATCTTTCAGGTTAGTGACTTAGAAGATTTGGACAGTCTCTAGATGTGAATGTCTGAAATTAGTAGTTTTTTTTTGCTAGTGCTTATCAAGTAGCATGTACAGAATATGTGTACTGATACATAAAGAAAACAAAAGGCTATAGATATGATCACACTATTGATAACAGTGAAGTGTCTCTGTCTCTGACTGCAGGAGGATGGCAACTTTGTCATCTACGGCTGGAAGCCCATGTGGTCCTCAGACACGGCAAGCCCAGACGCTTACCGCCTGTGCATGCAGTCAGACTGCAACCTGGTCATGTACAACAAGTCTGACAAACCCATGTGGCACACAAACTCCAGCAAGAACAATCCTAACATGTGCCGTGCCCACCTGGCTGACGATGGCACTCTGTATGTGCAGAGAGAAGGTGACAACATCTGGAACTCCTCTTCCTCCAGAGGCATGAAGTGATGTCTTGAAAAATAAGCTTTTACACTGCAGTGCTCTGTAGTTGTTTGGGTGTTTGGGTTGGAGTAACCAATAAATCTGGCATGTAAACCTGAACCCAATAAAAAACATTGTTTTAAAATTCACAAATTGTCTTTGTGGTTTATTGGGTTATGATAAACAATAGCTTCCAGAAGGGGTTGAGTTCTAAATCTTTGTTTAAAACAGATTCTTTTTTTTTTTACTGAGAATATTAAGCAATACATTTCCAGGGATATGTGATTCTTCACACACATAAAAATCACAATAAAATCAGGGAATTACATGTATTTCGAATTGAATGTACAGTATTTAGGAAATAAGAGCAGTCTCTCATAGTCAGAAATTAGGTAAAAGATTTCTTAGCCCTCCTGTCAGATGTCAAAATCATATTATAATTATATATTAGATGCTTGCCTCATGACATGGCATATTGCCCTGCTGGAAGTATCCATTTGAAACAGGTAGACTGTGGACATGAATGGATGCAGCTGGTCAGCAACAATGTCACTGCCAATCAATCACAATCACACTGCCACTGTACTGTTGACACCAGGCAGGATGGATCCATAGATTCATGTTGTTCATGGTCTTCTGCTCCTGCAGGTTTGATGAGTTGCATGCTCTGAGATGTCTTTCTGCACACCACTGTTATAGCAGTAGTAGTATAGTAGTTATACTACTTATACTATACTATATACCAAGATATTGCTTGCATCATTTTGGCCTGTCTGTTAGCTTGAACAAGTCTTGACATTCTTCTCTGACCTTTCTCATCAACAAGGCATTATCACCCTCAGGACTGCAGCTGACTGGTTGTGTTTTGTTGCACCATTCTTAGTAAGCTCTAGACACTGTGTGAAAATCCCAGGAGCTTGGGTGTTTCTGAGATGCTGATGATGATGTGTCTGGCACCACTGATCATACATACATCATAGTTTAAAGTCACTTAAATCACACATCTTTGTCTTGTGTATTCTAGTTTGAATTAGAGTTTGACAGAGCATATCAGTTGTCCCTGAGCCAGGGTCTAAAAAAGACAGGTTTCTGAAGAGAAGAAAACAGAGCTGCAGCTTCAGCATCAGACTCTAAGTCCACTGTTTCGTTTGCTCTGTGATTATAAAGACTTGAGATATACTGTATCCTTATTTATATTCCCCCTTGTTTTTCCTATTTTCCAAAATCTAACATTACTCTCTGTCGTGCATGGGGATGTCCTCCATTTTGTATTATTGAATCTTATCTGAGGCAGAACCAGCGACACTGACAATGGCGCGTGTGGAAGATGATCAAAATTACATTTTTCTAGCATTTCTGAACCACTGAACTCTTTTTGTTCAGATTCATCTGAAGGAAATACATGTCCAAGTACGATGAGCTTGGCAATCTTATGTCAAACAGACATGAGTGTAAGAATGTATTTCAGGTCAGTATTTGGGAATAGGAATAATAATGTATTTATTTTGAAAGCAGTCCAATGGGGCTGCAGGGAAATTCTCTTTTCGCTTGCCCCTCTTCCACAGGGAGGTCAGAGGTCAGGGAGAGGGATTCAGTGTCTTGCTCAAGCAGAGCAGACACTTGCTGACATGGGGACGGTTGTAAAATGGAGAGGAGGTGTGGTCGCCCTGTCCAAGGACTTCCAGTAAACTAGTTAGGAGATCATGCTAGTTTGACAGCTTATTCCAACACAGATGTATCATGTGTAGGACTGAATCTCTCCAATGATCAGTGCTCAGTAAACAGCATGGGAAATGGTGCAGCTGCTTGTCACTGCCTCACTATCTATCTACCTTTCTGAATGGAACGTTTGGAGTAAGAAAAATAAAGGCAAAATAATTGTGCCCTTCCTATGTGTTTAAACTGAAAATACTACTGTGATTTATTTTGTTTGGGCGCATCTGGAATTTGATCAAATATCCAGAATCTTTTCATTGAGATAATATATTTAGAGCTTAGTGCAACAAAATGTCCCCAGAAAGGCATCGTTTCATGCTAGTGCCAATACCTCCCCTTGTCAGCGCAGCCATTTCTGAAACACCATTCTTAGTGTGCCTTACACACGGGTTGTCTAGACAGCGCCATTGCCGCCAGTGCTTCTTGTGCCAAGTGTAAATCTCATTAACAGTGAGAGGGATTGGCAAAGCAGGAGCTCACTGGCTCTCTGTGAGGACAGTGTGCTAAAAATAGAGCGAGCGGGTGATTATTATATAGATCTGTGATTAGAAATGAACTGTAAACCAGCGTGTCTCCGATATCATTCCCACTGAGGTGCTGATAGTGTTGCTCGTGTAAATGATGAGGCATGGAAGACGAGCAAAGGCATGTTCAGATAATAGTGTAGAGACAGTGGATTGTATAGAAACCCCAGATTAACTTTCCATGTGAAATAATCCATCAAGTGTAAATATTCTGCATTAGATACATTTCATTTTACAAAATGCATCCGTTTACAACGGCTTGTATCACAGCTCTTGCTCCAGAGGATTTTGTTTTACATTATAACCACTAGATGGCGAGCTAGGTTTATCCTACATAACTGAGCTCTTAAATTCAGGAAATCTCTCCCTGACACTGACAAATAAAGACGGAGTACCGTATTCCTTCTGGCTTGGGCTCAAAAGGCTGCATACTGTACTGCTGCACATTTTAGTTTTGAAGGCCGGGTAGTGATTACAGTCTGGGAAAGCAAAATGCACCTCAAGGTAGCGTTGTTATTATTCTTTCCAGGGGGTTGTATGTTTGGTCAGGCTGTTAGGGTTAGTGTGGGACGTTTTACCATATTGTTATATTATTCAGGAAAAGATTCCAAATAGAGGTTTTGGATTTTTTAAAAACACATAAACTAAGAAGCCGAACAAAGAGGCCTGCTTAGTGAACAGAACGAGGCCTTCCAGGACTGGTGTCCAGTTCAAAGAATTATTGACAACTGCTGCTGCTGTCTTTTTCTTTGTTCCTCAGATGGTCATACAAATTAATCTTAAACTATCATTAGCCACCCACCTCTCTCTGTTGCTCTCTGTCTGTTTCTAACTGCCCTAAAGTGGAAGGGGAGGGACACCATATGAGGAGACTCCCCATCAACCCCGATGTTAAACTTCACCTTATCTGTCTCTGTCACATATTTATTGTTATTTTTGAGAAGCAGATGCATAGCCATTAAAACCCACTCATCTCGAGAGTTTTGTATATTCTTGTGCAGAAAGGTGCACAGTAACTCTTTGTCAAACTTGGCCACATGAAGGAGACTGAAGACCATCAAAGTCCATACTTGCGTCGTTGTGGGGAAAGTTCTTCCCAAGGTATCCTGGAGGGAATTAACTTCTCAAGAGAGTGAGAACAGAGAATGCATCCTTAGTTTGAGAAGGCCTGTGTGCTTGAAGTTGCGTGATCAATTAAGATGCACAGTGTCCATTTTCAGTCTCAACCTAGTTTCTGTACAATGGCACTGTTATGACGTGATGCGTCGTTCACGCAATGAATCCTGGGGCTTCCCATTCGTTTTAATCGACCAAGTCTCCACTGGGATTTTACCTGTCGCCCTTGCTTGAATCGTACTTTGGCCGTTAGATATTACGTCAAACGTGTCATGGAGGACACAAGAACGCAAATTGAGAAAGACCCAATGACCCAGAGAGTCTTTTTATGCATTAGTTTGTCCTCCATGACACCTTTGATGTAACATGGCCAAGGTACAATTCTAAAACGAAACGACGGATGATGGATAATAATCTCTGAAAGATTACTTGCCAAGGGATTGCTAAATGAGATGGGCCGAATATAAAATCCAAGAATTCCACGTCAGTATTTGTCACTGTGGATAACGTTCTTCGGGAGTTGACTTGGAGCGAATCAACTTGTCATGAAAGCGAGCACAGGGAAGCATCTTTACAGTTGCCCCCTCGCTTCCGGGTTGGAACGCCTCTCGCGTTTCCAGGATACAAGTCTGCGCCTATTCTGGGAAGTTTACGGTAATTCTCTCTGCGCACTGCCTGGCAGGAGCTCGCGGTTTCTGAGGCAGAGCCAGCGACACTGACAATGACGCGTGTGGAAGATGATCAAAATTAAGTCTAATCCATAAACGAGAAGGCATTTGAAGAGAAGAATGAACGCATTGGACTTGTAGGAAAACGTTTTGTTTTGCAGACCAAGCTTTTATCCGCGTTTCTCTTCTGTGAATGTCCAGAAAACAAAAACATTTCGCAATCTATTTTACATGCAGTTTAGGGCGCATGAGGTCTGGAATATTTTCCCCTTATTCAGTTCTTCCCACGACCTTACAATGCATCCACTTCGGGGTTATTTCTGACCAGTAGTTTTTATCTAGGGGGTGTGAATTTCCTCTAGCTGGCGTTCTTACAGAAAAGGCCGTTCAGTGCTGGTTTCATATCAATTTTTCTCTGCAAGATGTTTTGAGCGCCAAGGGGCTGAGGCAGAACGGCTGGTGTCGTCGGGGATTCTTCATTGCGCAGACAACGGCGGCGTCTGCGCTAGTGCAACAAACAGGGGAGGGGGTGAAGTGTGGAAATACGGAATAAAATGACTATGTCCGTCCCGGAGAGGAATTCAGGATCCGAGGGGAAGGAGGAGGAGAGCGAGGATGAGAGTGAAATCCTGGAGGAAAGCCCGTGTGGTCGCTGGCAAAAACGAAAAGAGCAGGTTGGTTGGTTTACTTGTGTGTGCTTGCTTTTAAATCGCCGGTGGCCTTTTTTATTATGTGGGAAGCCATGGTGATATGATGGAGGGAAGAAGTTGCCCTAATGATCCGATTCTCATCATGCAGGACATCCTCTGTTATGCCAGGCCAGATTGTTACCCTAATATGTTGCATCCCACTATAAGACTATAACCCAAATGGCACACGTTGGACTGCTTTGCCAATGTAGTCTATTTGAGTGGTTCCCAAATTGGGGTTCAGGGACCTCCAGGGGTTCTGGGCAAAAACAATAGTTTAATTTCACTGTTATTTCACTCGCTACTGAGAAAGTATAGTGTAGTACAGTTTAGCATTTACATACTAAATCAAAACTTAACAACAAAAATCTTCTCAGATGCTGGTCCTTGGGACAAAATGACAAAAAAAAATGACATAAACAAAGTTTTGGAACCCCTGGTTATTTTATGGACTGCATGATGACTGTGCCAGGATCACAGTAGTTGTTCTGTCCAGACAACATTTCAACAGCAGTACAAACCAGATGCCCAGTGGCCACATGGTAAGTTTCCTCCCCTGTAAACAAGGCTCATCAAAGGCATAAAAGCAGCACAGTGTATGGATTCCTAAATGACAACCGCTATTCGCTGCATCACTGGAAGAGTTGCTTTGGACTCGAACGTTTGATGTGGCTGAAACGGTTCACGTTCGCTATATGAAACACTTGCAGAACAACAAAAAAAAAGTTTAGTGATTATCTGAATAGCTGCGAACCAGCGGGTGCTGCCTCCAGATAAGTTGAAGGTTATCTCTGTTATACACATGCAGCCTCCTCTGCAAGCCACTACCACCTGACCTTACTCTCTCCCACTGCACCTTTCTATGGCATTTTTCTGTGCAGGACCCCCCACACACAGCCACCCCACCCCTAGTGTTTTTCCACCCATTGATTACCCATCTGTGTGTATGTATGGTCTTTTCTGGGTTGACTCCACCATCACATTTCCATTTTACCCCCCAATGAGAGCGTCAATCAGTTCTCCTTTCTATATTACCATCACTGCTGTTTTATTTTATTTGAATTTTCCTCACTAGCACATTTTTTAAAACCATATTTCACTAGTATAACATTTTGACTTTCCACTTAAGTGGCCACCTTGACATTACACAACAGGCAAAACATTTATGTTAGTTGCCAGGCTTTGGGATTTATGTGTTTAAAACTAGACTAACGGAAGCAAAATGAAAGCCATGTGACATTATCTCTATGGTGACTGGCTCAGCCGATAACAGTAGCCGACTGTTCATGAATCCACACATGCATTTGAAGGCTAAACACTACAGTGAAATATTACTTTAAATCAACCCAGTGTTTTGTAGCACTGTATATGCAATGCTGACCGTATCAGGTCTTTCTTACACAATTATATAAAGTCAATCTAAAAAAAAGTGAGACATTTAAGTCAACAATTCTGTTTTTCCTATGTGAAACTGTCTTTCATGACACACATGCTTTGATGCTGCTCTGACCAGCAGGCCTGGATGTGTTTGAACAGCAGGCTTTAAATGCACATGAATACTGGGTAAATAAGTCAGTGGGTGAAAGGTCAGAATAGACACTGCAATATCCCATTCAGCTCTGCTATGAAAATAAACACGGTCAGCACATGGTATTGTTGACTCGCATTTTTACTCGGCAGCAACACAGGCTGGAGGTAAAAACGGTGTATATTTTGGTATTACGTAATGTTGTTGCCCGATGCCGCTTGCCTCACACACCAGTTGATCTCTCTCAGGGGGTGTTGGTCTGATTGGAAAGCAAGACTGTGTGAGCTCAAGCAAAGGCAACTATCTCTCTAACTTGTGAAACTAAATCCCACAAGGACATCAGCAACGTGATTTACACAGCTGACTGGTAACACGTACGCTGTGATTGCATTGTCTGTGCCATGCCAGGGTGGGGACATCAAGGCCGACGCAGGAAGTCTGACAAAGGCAATGTAGTGAGTAATCACAAAACATCACCGTTGAGACACGAATGATTAGTCTGATAAAAACTTGCTCTTCCCATGTTATCTTTGGTCTGTTTGGTGTCCATAAAGAAACATTTCACATCACATGGAGAGATCAGACACTGTGTGCCCTTCGGAGTACTTCTCTCCAAGTCTAGGTCTTAACAGAGCATTGGGAAAGTCACATCAGCAAGGGACATAGTCCGCCTTGACCTGTCAGACTGGGCTCTTTATTACAGTCCGGGCTGGAGAGATTATCACTGGACCCCTGGGATCTGGGCTTGATAATGCAGCAGAGCAGACCCCCTGATAAGCGAGCCCACAGCCAGCCCCTTCATAAGCATAGTGGTGCACCAGAACACTATGGTGTTCCTTCCAGTAATCACTCTGAGTAAGTCACATCGACCCTTTCCAGCTTCCATCTCCCATCTGCAAGCAGTTATAGAGGTGAAGATGGGGAAGGCTGCATTCAGTTGCCATGGTGTTAATTCATGAGTACAGATGAAATTGTGAGCTTGAATGTGATGAACAGATGCCGTTTTCTCCACAGAGGTGTTACTCAAAGTCACATGCATGTGTCAGCGCTCACAGGATCATACTTGAGAAACAGGAGGCAATGACACATGCGTACGACTTCAATTAGTTGAACCCTTTTTTTGTATAATTTGAGGGTGGATGTCTAACCTGTGTTTCAGTTTGAGTTACCACTGTCTTGAGTAAACAACAAACCAAATTACGTTGCCACAATTGACAGTTAAATGGTTTAATAAGCCCAAGGGGTTGTAGAATTTCCTCAGAAGAGGCACAGGTTTGTCATTATCCTCTCACCCCCATGTCAGTTCAAACTCCATTGAAGTTCATAGGAAACACAAAGCGGGTTAGCTACTAGTGCTAGTTCCATCCGTCTATCTGTCCACAACAGGATAAAATGTCCATTAAATTTCTCTAAATAACCCGTGCAGCATAATCCAAGTGTTTTATAGCCAAACGTTTGTTTTGATTTTTAATTAGAAGTCCTAATCACAATAATGACAACACTGGGGCAATTACTCAGTGAAGCATTTGGGAGATTAAAACTATCTTGATCTGTAGCTTCATCTGCAGAAGGCTAGTTGGTCATTGGGTTTGTTCATAATTTGTAGTTAACCTGAACAACCTGCCTATTTCCCTGGATGGTAATATGATGACCAACTATATTAGGTGTTAACTATTGGAGCGTGTCACTACAACGTGTTGAGTCCGAAATATTGGAGAGGTAATGACTACCCTAGAACGTAGCCACAACGTCGTCAGCTTGTGAGTCAAGAAATTACCGAACAGGTTACATCGTATTTGGTATTTAATGTGTTCGCTGGAATAGCTTTTTTTCTGTGGAACCACTTTTAACCCTTTGTGTTCCAGATGTGATGGTTTTTCCATATTTAGCCTACAATGACACGGTCAGAGGCCAGCCACATAGGAGTAATCTGTTAGGGTGAAAGGCTACCAACACAAATGTTCGGTGTACAGTAGCCGTAACCCATAAAGTAGCAGTAGGCCGACAGTATTACAGCCAACAAACCCTCAGTCAGAGCCACAGACATGATCGCCCCTCATAAGCCCATGTCATGTTGCGGCTTGCAGTATGTGTTGCCTTTCCTAAGGGGATCTTTCTAATGACTTTCACTTTGTAATGATCCAACAATGCGGGCTTGCTTACTGATTTGACAGCTGCCCTATGTGGAATGACATCAGAATTGACTCAGATTTCCCTGGAGGGGAAACGAGGGACAAGTGTTGGCTTTGATCCATCTGTTAACATGGTCGCTCAGCCAATGGCCTGCTGCTCAGGGCTTAAGTCTTTACTAGCGTTCACGCCCATTCATCCACTGGAATGCAAAAACAGTTAGTGCAGATGAGTCCATTGATGCTTGATTGTTTTTCACTGTATGCTGAGCTTCAAGGAATATTTAATCTGATTTAATTGCACTTTATCCGTTTTCTCAGACGTGGATTATCTATTTTGAGAAATGAAATTCATTCAAAAGCTTTGAGTAGGTGGTCCAAATTATTGCCACTGCTGTACTGCCATGACCGCCATACACCCTTACCTCCTTAAAAGTGCATTATTACTACAAGTTTCAGTGTTGTGACCCATCTAATTAAAGCTCTAGTTTTGAGACAATGTTTTAAGTGCACATTGGAGATGTAATACGCCTAAAATCAAGCCTGAACCACACAGCTATAGGATCAGCTGAAACATTCTTTATTACCTTGTTGAGCCTGTTGATGATCTTGACACATTTGCATGACATCAGAGTTCGTAGCAGTTTGCTTCTGTGGAGAAAATTTAATTATCTGTGTGACTGTCGATGAAAGCTTTCCCAGTTACACTGCTAGCCTGTGTGTGAGGCGAGTAGCTGCTGCTCCTCCTCTGGACACAACAAGAGATTTATGAATAGTTTCATGATGCTCCAGCTGTGTCCTCTATCAGTGGCTACGGGAGTTTAAATGGCTCGGGTAGCATGAGAAAAACACCTCTTGATAGTGGCAGGTATGTTGAGGTATGTGCTGACGAGTGAAAATGAATCAAATTTCCAAAATATCATAGTAGCCATTTAGGGTGAGTAGTAGCCCATTGTACTGTATTTTTTCTTTATCAAGACAGGAATGACGGCCACAGCCGGCCCCTGATGATAACCCTAACACATTTCTGTGGAATTATTGCAAATTTCACTCAGAATTCTACATAAAGATGCATGTTTTAATAACATGTTTTAATATAGAAATTCTGTGCGATTAGTATTAAACTTGACATAATAAGCAATTTTCTTCTATTATTTTGATCATTTGTTCAGGATATGCTCGTAGAAAAAGAGGTCTTACGTCTGATGTAAAATAATATTGATTGACATTTTAAGATAAACAACACATGGCTTAAATACTGATATAACTTGTATATGTATATGTAACTTGAATACGTTTTGATAAGAACGATTTCGTGTGTGAATGGGTTGAGGCGTGTTTTCACTGTGCTGTCTGCTGTCTGAACAAAAATGAATCATTTTGTGACGTGTTGACCTTCCTAAACGTCAGGAGCAGTGATGGTGAACAAATCTATTGTTAACAGGGGCTGTGACTCTCACCGCATTACTGCAATAATATCTTTATAAATCCACTGGTGTGAAACCACGTGTCACACCAGTGGATTAGGAACCTGACCACAGTTACAAAAGCAGAGAGTCATTAGTTAGTTATGATAAAATGTACCTCAGGGCTTTTTTGTTTTTTCGCCTACAAACTGAATCAAAACTATTATGAAATTGCTCAAATTGTCTTGCTGATAATTCCTTTATACGGGCTTATGTTGTATACTTACAAGAGTAACACGTTTTTCCTTTTCTTTTTTTCATAAAGCAATTTGAATCATTAAAAGCTAAAGCTTAATTTGTATTTGATATTGCAAACACAAAAATTGTCACGTCAACTACCCACACACAGATGAATAGTTCTGTTGTTTTTCATAAACAATACAATCGTACCACCATTAAAACTGTTACCGTGACCTGTTTCTGGCCCAGCCTGCCATCTATGCATTTTACAGCTGTTGTTAAGATTCACTGCCCAGCTCTCCCTCAGCGGTGGTGTACTTTAGTACACACAGATTCAGACACACTGGAACTGGTCATTACTTTTTGCAGCGTACATCCTACTCTTTTACTACGACCAGTGCATGGACACAGCCTGTTTGTACAAAACAACAGCCAGCAGCACCTGCATAGGACCTGTATGACGGTTTTAGGCACTGTTGACTCAGTGGGCAGCTGCTGGGGAAGGCAGCTATTACTGACCTCCAGCCTGCTACTAGCTTAAAGGCTAATTCCACCCTCGGATACTCTTACACTGTTATATATCATTAAACTGTGATGTTCAATGCATTGCAGGAGTTATTTGTGTTGTCTTGTCTACTACTACTTGTTTCCCAAAATGCTTTTCAGCAACCCCCAGAGAACATGCCTGAACTTGTTGCACTTCAGCTGTGGGTTTTACGTGTAGGTGGACAGGGACAATTCTGATTGCATAGTAAGAGCAACATTGTGAGTTGATGTCCTCCTGTGCTGTGGGCTGCGATGTGAGAACAGCTTTCAACCTATTAAGCTCCGTCATTAACAGGGCGACACCTTCAACAGCGTAACGAGTGATGCTCTCTTAAGAGCTACTTCTATTTCCTCTGTACCGCAGAACCCATTGGCTGCTCAGTGACATTCGTACATGTGCAATCTTCACAGAGGAGCTGATGAAGTTGTTGACCATGTGATCCTGAGGGAGCATGTCACCTGGTTGTGAAATGTGAGCAGGTCCACCAGTGGGGCCTCTCGTGGGTCATCAGATCTGACGCGATACACAGAGAGGTAGCCGTCAGCGTTTTCCACTCTAGTTGTGTGAAATGGAGCTGCACCATGCTTTCTGCCAGTCGGACGGGGGAAGCTGGCATGAAAAGCTATCCTCTAGGAATGGCTGACATGTGTCGAGGCTCTGGCGGAGCTGTCATAGTAGTTCGAATCAAATGATGTCCATGTCTTCCAGGAATTCCTTTGCGTCAATTTGAGCATACATGTAGTCGGAGAGCCCGTCGGAGAGGTCAAATTCCTAGAGTTGTCTTTTGGCACACAGCTGTTTGAAAGAAGGTTTAATGTTGAGTGTGTGATCTTAGAGATATTTTGTACAGGAACAGAATACATTTTTCATATTTCCTGCGTCACTGAATTCACGTGGAGAAAGAGATCTGACATTTATCACGTAGAAGCATTAGTACTGACAGCTCCATTTAAGATTTGCATCATTTTAATTGCATAATGCCCTCATTGTCCACTTCTCTTCGTTTATCGGTGTCAGCCGGAGAAGTCAGCCGTTATGTCTCCGCCTCCACTTGCTGTTGAATGCAAGATCTTTAAATACGGAAAGCCTTCCTCAAAGAGTCTAGTCTTGTGACTGTGACGCACACACGCACTGGGTTATAATCATAGTTTTAGAGATAGGCTAGTTCCTGTCATCCATTGTAATGTGTAGCCTCTAATAAATGTTTTTCCTACTACTGGCTCCAGTAAGCTCTGACTGATTCCCACGAGGGTTCCCAAGGACTGAAGCGCGTTGATTTAAAAGGCCTCGTAGTATATTGTGCAAAGCAAAGAGACTATAAAGACAGTAAGAGACAATTGAAGTGTTGAAATACTTCCTGGATATTGAATCAGAGGGTTTCACCCCTCCCTCCGCCCTACATTGAAGCCATAACGCAAGGGCAAAGTCCTCCACCTCCTCACAATTGCCTTGACTTTTCATGTGCTGGTCTGAGAGAACATGTGCATAAATATCAGCCCTACGACAAAAGGAATCCAACTGTGTAGTCCAGCTGTAGGTGGCAGGTCAGACTGTAACTGTAACCAGTTGCATAAAGCCTCCATAAACATGACTAACAGTGCAACTCTTTTCTCCAGTTTAATTATCAATGAAAGAGAGATACTATGAACACAAAGTTCCACAGACATGCTTTTACATACAGCTTCAAAGTGAGCGCTCTCCATTTAGTTGACCCCATAATAGTACCACTTTGTCTGCGTAGGTTCCAGTGTTCATTCTTTGCATTGCACTTGAACAACGCACTTCCCCTTCACTATCTTGACTTTTGAAGCCAAATGTAGTGCAAGTCAAATATGTACTTTAAAAAGGGATCTGGTGGTTACAACGGGCCTCGTGGAAGAACAGTGCATCCATTCATATTTAAACTAGTTTATTCTTTTGCACTTTTATTTCAGGGTTGTTCGGAGGTGTGCATAAAATCTGTGTGTGGTCGAGACCACTCACATATGGCAGTGCCAAACCGGCTGTCTGTCGCACCACTGATTTTTGGTCATGTTTCATCTGAGGTGTCGATTTGTCACACATGCAAAACCACACTGCCCAGACCAATGCATTATAGCACTTGATTATTTCTCCATTGCCATTTGTTCTTTTCATTTGTGACTAATCTCCCCTCGTTTACTAAATCAGTAATACAATTAGCAGAAGATGACTAAAGGATGTATCCAATAAATGATATACATTTGCTCTAAGACTGTAATAAACCACATGACAAGAAAACGCTGCATTTCACAGTTGGGGAGGTTGGAAACTCGAGATGTGCCAAATATGGGGGGATTAGAGTGCGATGTTATGTAAATGAAGGTGCTGCACGAACACACACTCCTGCTGAGAATATTTTATTTTCCTCATCAAATATGAGCTAGTATATGAATAGACTGTCAGCTATATGAGGTTGAATCCCATGTTGTTTCCTGAAGAACAAATTTATGGGAAAGTGATTATGCTGCTGCGCCTACTGCCCTTCTCCATGGAGATCAAACAGTCTCAAAAGGAGACACAAACAAATGTCACGTGACTCGTGCATAAAACACAATGAACAAATAAATGCAGATTGATTTGTATCTGTACCCCATCATCAAAAATGTAAACAACATTTGTGAATTTTGAGATTATTCTTGTGCCTGTAAAATTGCCAAAGAATCCACAAACTCTAAATGCATTAAACTAACCAGAATAACCGTTTAGGTCTGCAGTGCACAAAATAAAAGCCTGAGAGTTTAAACATGTAAAAATATAGATGAATTAACTTAACTTCTTTTTAATTATAACTCAAACCCAATAAGGAGAACATTGATTAGTGTTTTATGTCAACATAATAATGACAGATACCACAACATTCACAACCACAAAGGCTGCATATATGCTGCAGCAGCCATAATGGATACATGCTAAATTGGACACAGTGCAGTTCACCTTTCATTGTTTCACTGCACAAAATCTATGTCAAAATACTCCAGATGGGTTACAGATAAAATCACTCTTCATTTATTTGTGCGTTGTGTTTTACGCACGAGTCATGTGACATTTGTTTGCGTCTCCTTTTGACACTGTTTGATCTCCATACTTTACTTTCTCCTGAGCTGAAATTATATCTGGCGTCTTTTTTTTTTTTACCTTAGTTTACCTAATCTCTGCTTCAGTAGCTGAAATCTCACCACCACTCCCTCAAATATCTGCTGTCATTCACGCTCAAGGGATTAAAGGAAATTTTGCTTTCAGAATTAGAATTTGCCTCTCTGGTTAATGCAGCCCAGGCAGACTGCAGGTTCCTTTTATGCAGGAGTCAGTTGAATTAGAGGTGCATCCCAGCACCCGTCAATCAACAAGATGCCTAATGAATTAAACATAGCTTCACTGAATGAATGGCCTTGCCCCCCTACACAGTGATGACATGTCTGTTGATGCCCCATGCAAAGACTGCGGACAGGCAGGTGGGGTTGGATTATGAAAGACCGTGCTGCACTTTCACAGACACTCTCATTGAGCTTTGTCTACATCATGACACAACTGTAACAGACACTCAACACAACACAGTTTGAAGCGTCGGTGCAGGTCTGCCAACATGCAGTCATTTCCACACATGCCAAAGGGCCAGCTCAGTGTGTCACTCACGTCTCAGCTTAACTCCCCTAGGAAGAGGAAACCCGAGTATGGCCATCATAAGCACAACTCTGCTGCTGCCGAGGAGCATTTTCATTCCTTCAACTCTCATTCTTTTCCCATCTCCTTTGCTTTAGCCTCTCTGTCTGTTTCTCTACATGGGGCCGACTTAACAAGCTCAGTACCAGTCACTTGACTAATTGCATCCTATAAACACAACCATAGGTCTGAGAGAGAAACTTCTGCCTCACAGTTTGTTGTTGTGGTTTGTTCTGCTTGATGTTATTGTTTGCTTGCTTTTCCTCCAGAATGTTACGAGCTAAGGTCGCTGACTGATTGCAACATGCACTAGCATGCTAGAGGCCTCAACACAAGCTTTTAGCTGGCTACTATGGCAAATACTCTATAAGCCTTTGCACTGTTTGCCAAGTCTTTTGAGCTTTTACCCTGAGTCACCTCTTTTGCTAGCTGGGAAGAGACGTACTGCAGTAACCTCTGCTGGAGATGCGGGGGGGTGGGGGGGGACTGATGTATTGCTCTTCCGCTGGTTTTGCAGTAGCAGTGAAACAAGCAGTCTGTGTGGATTTACAAGCCTGAATTGAGTAATCCAGTGGGCAGAAATTACCCTTTTTTATGGAGAACTTTAATACTCGGGTGGACTCTGCCAGAACCTGTTAAGCTTTGCCAAGAGCAGTGTCAGTTGCAGATGTTTTTAAAGGAATGGGAACAGCTCCAGTTTCAGGTCAAGGCAAACACACATCCTTTTAACTGGCTGTGTTGTGGAGAGGTCTCACCCAATTAGAACCACTGCTTCTATTCCGGGAAGTGGACTGTTATTGTTAGCTAAAAAAATGACCCATTGCAGAACACTCCATCCTTGTTTTGTAAACCCTCTCCTCTCTCCCTTGACGATCCTCTGGTGCCAGACCTGTGGAGGTGTGAGTGAGTTTTGGCTGAAAGGGTCCGAGTGTAAAAGTACCTTGTAACATTTTTCCGAAATAAAGATTTCCTGATGATCAAAATGGAGGACCAGACTTTGCAATAGCTCAAAATCCTATTCACAGTCACTGTGAATGTCTAGATATACTGGTCCCTGCATTGGAGGGAGACTGGAGGGAGAATGGCAACCAGCTGTATTATCAATTAGTCCCTCGGAGAAGAGAGCCATGATGATTCCCATAGATCTGCAATGATATCTATTATTCATGTACTGAGCAAGACTTCTAAAATGAATGAATCAGGCTAATAGATACCAGGTCACTTCATGATCTACATCAGGCTACTGTATCTCAATGTAGGGAGTGTCGTTACACTTGTGAAACAGCATTTTGTTGCCTTAGGGCAAATGCTGAGGTAAACTGAGGGTGAGGTCCACGTGTCTCAGCATATCTGATTGGTTCAACACATGACGCACCCTGACTGTTGCATTAAACAGGAAATTGACTAAATACTTTTGGTCACACTGGCTAGCGTAGTGAATTTTTGTCATAGCAAATGGGTTAGTTTTTTATCAATAGCAAATAAGAAAAAGACACAAATCACACATTTGTGTGGTTTGTGGTTGACCTTACATGATGCAACAGGCCTCAAACTAGTGGCAATTTCAACAAGTGACAATTAAGAAAGGAGAATTTCAAAGAGTTCTAGGATGTGAGATAATCCGTAACCTTTGTATGCACTAGTTCTCCCAGCACAGCCTATTTTTAGGTCTCCTGCATAGTGTGATGCTGCACAGGATTCAAACAAGATTGGACCCCCTTTTGATCTGAGACCTGTTATTAAAAATGACGAACAACAGGTCAAGCCCATAAACCAAGGAGGAAAGGGAAGGGAGAAAGGGAAGGACTGCCTTCTTTACCTTAGGCCAGTGGGAAGCGATGATTTCAGGACAGTCTTCTTTTGTTTCAAGAATTGTCTTGAAACAAAGCAAAAAATATTTTAAAAGACACCACTTGTTTCTAGATAATGCCAAGTGATTCAAGAAAATGACTGAAACAAGTTGAATTAAGTGTCTTATGATTCGTTTTTTAAAGATAAATGATACTTTAAAGATTGAATACAAGATGAATTGACTTGTTGAGATGGTTATTTATGTATCCTTGATGGCAAGCTGTGATCGGTATTCATTCCTGGTGGGTTGTCCTGGATAACCAGTGGTTGTGACAATGTGGGTTTGACTCTGACTCATGACTGACTGTTTGTTCCCCTTGCTCTCCCATTTGTCCTGTAGCTCTCTACCTAACAAAGCAAATGATTATATGAAAAATGACTGTGCCTTTGCAATAACTTGAAGTGATTATTTGAGATAAAAAGCCTGGACCTGGATTACTGTAGTGATAAGAGAAGCCAGATAATGACGTTGTGACCTCCCCACAAGGAGAGGCAAAAACAGAACCAGGCTGAGGGTTGAGGTGTGATAAGGCAGGGCGTTCTGCCTTTGCCATAGGCCAAACCTATTCTTTTCTAAATTCCCAATTGGTAATAGTCGTGTTTCCAATACATGACAGGATGCTGGTTAGCATGCCTATCAGGTAGCACCTATTCAAAACCCACATTCTAGATCAAGAGATATGTGTCTCACGCCCTCAGAACGAAGGAAATATAAACAAGAGATAAAGACTTGTGAACTATTATAGTGCTGTTTCGTAAACATGCATTCAGTCCTAGCGTAGTTGTTAGCGAATAGCATTCAAGGTTATCGGGGTCAATTAAGGGGATCTTATCTGCTGTGTCTTAGGTCGAGATGTTGAGTACAAAATGGGTAAACATGCAAGGTGGATATGCGGTCAGATCAAATGGCTGGGCCTCCAGGAGTGCTTTATTGGTTGAAATACAAGGGTGTGTGTTAAAAGGGCAGTGGGACTTTTAAAGTCACTGACTCATCAGCCAGAAAGGTTCAAGGGTTTGACATAGACATAGTCACACAACATTACAGTCAGGGTTTATAGCAAACATTTTTAATGCAAACTTGCAAGCATAAGCATAGAAGCACACACATGAAGGGACACGTTTTATACAATCGGTGCAATCACACACGCATACACACCCACAAACTGACATACAGTCCCCGGGAGGTGGAGGTCAGATTAAGGACTCATTTCTGAGAAATTGCTGTTAAGGGATAAAAGGAGTGAGTAGTCTTGCTTGCGTAATGAGGCTGTGCAGCACTTCCAATGCTCATCACGTCCCAGTCAGGACAACTTCAAACTTCTCTATCCCACTGGGCTTGTAAATCTACAGCTTTGTGAATAACACACTGACAGTGGGAGCCAGGACAGCATGGCTAGTGTCATCGCGTAACCCTGGTACAGGCTGAAACTGCATCATAGTGGACAAAGGCACGGATGATTACCCCTCCACCGAGACCTCAACTGGAAAGACAAAAACGTTTTTTTAACAAAGGCTGCCACAGAATCTGCTGCAACTGGACAATTTGTAATATTTGTAAAGGCCTTGCGAAGCTTATCATGTCCCACTTAGCCAAAACCATAGCCTGGTCAAGGACTTTGTCAAGGCTGACTCCATTTGTTAGGCTTGAGTGTTTTGTGTTAGCTGGACTAACTGGATGGTGTTATCCAGGCCTTTTTTTTATTTGGCCTAATTTGTTACAGAACAATTAGGAACAACATTTTCCTTTTCTGCTCCTATGCTTTGTATTCCCTCGCTCTTACAGTATGTTCTCACTACGTTGTCACCAGCTGCTGTTTGTTTTGCTGTAGCTCTCCCTGCTGAATCCATCCGCTCAGCCAGCCCACCTTGCTCTCCTACATTCATCTTAGTGCGACGCTTTAATTGGTCCAGGAGAAAATGAACAAGTGAGACTTGATGGGAGCTAATCTTTCTAATATCTACTCATGCAGTTGGCGGGGGGGAGGCCATTAAAAAATCCCGTATGACCTTGCTGATCCTTTGGAAAAGGTTGAACCTTGCATATTTTGGAAAATCTGTAATTTAATTTAGACTGTGGATAATAAAAGACATTAATCTGAGAAATGCTCCAGACAAGTTCATATTAATTTGTCTAATGAGTCCAAATCCCTCACATTGTTATCCAAAAGGGCTTCAGGACGCTGTTACAGACGAGGCAATGAGAGAGTTTAGTTCCATCTCCCGTCCCCAGCATGACTTTACAGTAGGCCGCTGGCACACAGTCTCTCTCTCTCTCTCATCGCGCTATGCTTCACACGGAGTCGGCACACATTATCTGAGAAGCTGATCTGATTGTGTGCTGCGTGTCACATCCTCGGGGTGAGAGACCCTGTGGAGGCTGATTTTTAGAGCCACTCGTCTGGCTGGTGAAGGTCAGCAGACTAGGTGGACAAGGTGACTCTGCTCATCAACCAGTGGGGGGGTCTCGGTGGTTGTTCACTCAACTCTGGTTTGCTTTGGTGTGGGTGTTTTTGTTTTATGCATGATAAATCACGAGTAAGCTAAATGTTTTCTCTGTTGGGTTCATCAATGTTTAGAAATGGCTGAATACAAAAGGTCCCATCTTGCTTTGGCCCTATTTTCTCACACATTGAGGTATGAACCATTTATCTCTACCTTCTGCCATATCCACAGCATTTCAGTCAGAGTCTTTGATCGTGCTCCTCTTTGATGCCAGCAACACCTCAGGGATTGAGAGCACAAAGCAAAGAAGATGCCTGGACAACGTAGCATGCATTTTTGTACAACATAGTGCAGATTGTTGGGGCGTGGCGTTAGCCGTGCTGGATCTGCTTATTAAATATGAATGCTATGTAATTTGCTTATACAGCAGCCAGCTAACTCATCATCTAGGTATGAGGTGGGTGTGGGAGGAGGCTCGGTGGAGGCGAGATACTGAAGTGTAGGAGACAAAGCCCTTTGTCACTATCAGGCTTGGACCCACACACACACACACACACTGTAATGCTCAGACAAAGGCACTCTTTCATCGGCTCTTTGTACCCTCATGTCACAGAGATGCCTCGGCGGTGCTGCCACAGTGTCGTTCTGTCCTCCCGTCTACCTCTCTGCTAATCCTCCCTCGGCCCATTCTGTTTCTGCCCCGACTCATCAGGCCCCTTTTTCTAATATCGAGATAATACGCTGGCCTTGTGCCCCATGTAAGGGAGATCCCGCTTCTGCAGATGGGCCAGCCAATGCTTCTAATCATTGCGTGTAGGAGAGATCTGAAGCCATGTAGGTTTCTCTACTTGGAACTGGCCTGTGCCTGTGCTGTGTATATACCATAAGCCAATTTAGCCCTGCTCTAAATGTGTGGTGGATTAAGTCTAAACTGTATGTTTCGCCTTGTGTTGACACTCCCCTCTAGTAACGGTATTACTAACATGCCATGCAGTGGATTGTGGGCAATCTGTGCTGATCACTTTGGCTCAGACCGGATCTGATAGAAAGCAAAGATACCTTTTAACGATCACTTAGGACGGATACTATCTGGAAATGTTTGATTTGGAAGTGGATCAACGAGCAGCCAAGCTTTCACATTCAGCATTTCACTGGTTGGAATAAAGATTATCATCACATTTTCCATTTTCCATAACCTTTCCATGCCATTTTTTAATGCCATGATTTTCCAGGTTTTCCGTGACCGTAGGAACCCTGTCCAGTACAGGGTTTTGTTGCAATGTCTTACCATTCTGCTCATACTAAAGATATCATTGGAATGATCTTTTCCTTGAAAGCACTGAAATGGTTTTCAAATCAAAATGAAGAGAATACCATACCAAAGATGCCATCATGAGTGAGTGGAAAAGTTAGAGAAATCATTTGTGTGATTCCTGGCTAGGTAAAGAAATGATTGTGTGAGAGCCCTTAAGATCCAGTTTTACCTGGAATAGCTGGGGATTTAGAAAAACACCAAACATCAGAATAGAAGCTGGTGTTGTTGACATGAACACACCCTGAATCCACCTACCTTCAACAGCCAATCAGAGCCCAGGATCCACTATGCTGTTTGCTAGTCTCACACTACCATGACCAAGCAACAGACCCCACTAAACCCCTGGGGTGTACAGCCTGGGACAGGGGACCAACTGTTTCTCAACATCTAGAGAAAATAAACAACCCCTAAGCCCTGACGCCAAGGGAAACTGAGATGGTTCCTCCCTGAAACTATGAAATTCCCACTGGTGTCAGTATGTCAGGGCATTGTGTTCCAGCACTATAATATCCATAATCAGATTATCATCTCTCGTTGAGTGGGAGAGTAGAGTGGAGAGATTATATGTCATCTCGCTCTCGTCTGCTGCCCATGTCTAAAGAAGGCCCCTCCCACCACCGAGAGCACTGCAGCTGCAATGTAGGTTGAGCAATACACCAACCACAGTGGTTAAAAACCATTTGGCCAAACATTTCTTTCTCTCGACATATTTCATGAATACAAAGATATTTGTGGTGTCCCCAGTGTGAGAAATAACAACGATATTAATAGCTAGCTTGAGTGGTCATGCTGATTGCCATCTCCTTGGAGGAATAGTCCTTAGCCAATGTGCCAGTTGCCCGCGCTACATACAAATACATGCTTTACACGCCACAGCTTTGTGCTAGGTGGGTATAAACCAGAGTGTAGGCAGACTGTGTGGTGCCAGGCTGTCTTCTCTGTAGTATTTAAGGCAGTGCTGTGGGCAGGGTGGGTCCTGCTGTTGGGGTGTATGCTTGTTGATTTAACAAACCTCCCGCTGTTACAAACCAGTACACAGAGCCATCTTGATTCCATTCAGCTGCGTCTGAGAAGACAATGTCACATTTAGTGTCAGAAGCATAGTACAAGTGGAGCCCTGTAGACTATATCAATGGTTAGCATTTAGCAGTATATAGAGGAGCCCAAATAATATTTCATCATTTTGAGACCATAGAAATGATGACAGGTGTGTTTGCTTATTGTCTAAATGTAAATACCACCCAGCTTGCATGCGTAACCTCTACGGGACATGAGAGCAAACAATGCTCCAGAGGTGAGAGGAGAGAAAGGGGCGCAGTGCAGCGCTTTCATGTGAGCAGATACAGCGGAGTAAGATTTATTCAATTGAATGGCAGGGAAAGTCCTCAGAGCGCAGGTATCGTGCGCCGTACAGCTGACTGGTGGTGGTGGTGGTGATCCTTTCCGGGTTTCTGAAACCGCTCCGAAGAGATTTGCATGTAAACACAGCCTGGAGTAGTATGTACAAAAAAAACAGGTTGGACCACATGTGGTGTTTGGTCCGTCAATACTATGTAGATTTTCTTGTGTGGGCATCAAGAAGAAGTGAGACAGATGTTTACGTGTTCTCTATGACTGTAGTAATAACAATATGAGATTTTCTTTTGGCTTGCCCACCTCCACAGGTAGGTCAGAGGTCAGGGCCAGCTACAGAGCAGCACCCTTGGAGGTTCAGTGTCAGAGGAGACACCGGGTCTACCCAGCTAAGAAGACAGCAATATCCTGTGCTGAGCTGTCTTGTGCTCTTTGCTGCTGCACTCTTAATGCCCCCTCATGCAGTGCGTTTGTAACGGAGCCCAGGGCTGTCTGTCTGCCAGATTACAAACACAGACCCAGACACAAATACTACAGCTGGGCTCTCCAATCAACTCTGTCCCACTTCCTACCCTTCGCAGTCCTTAAAGGCCGACTCCACCTCCTCCATCCCTCTCCCCATATCTCCTCTCTCTAAATCCCCCCCCCCCCCTCGGTCTCCTGCTAATCCATCTCTTCACCCTTTATCATTCCTCAAACCTCTATTTTGATCATCATGTTACAGATGCTCTGGGTGCTGGTATTGCAGCATATAATATAACCTCAACGCTGTGAATTATCTATCATGTATCTGTACCGATGCGTTCTTATGCATTAATGTATGAAAAACTGAATTTGTTGAGGGTTACATATTGGAACGAATACCTCAGATTCCACATACCACAGGATTTCAGCCAAATGGAAAACAGTGATGAACTGGTAATTACATGAACCCTGCTGCTTCAGCGTGGATAATTGGTTGGGAGATTTTTTTGGGCCCTTTTTGTCAATGGAGCAGTGGGTGTGATGTCTAATGTGTTTTTGTTGAGTAAACATCCTAGGGCCTGCTTGTGTCCCCCCCAAGGACGCTCTGCTGCCGGGTTTCACAGTTTACTGGGCGTACAGTGTGTCTTCTGGGGACACCAGCTCGTTCTGTTGCCTCAGTCTTTGTGCCCACTGTGTACTATTTAGCTGCTGGCTTGCTGGATGTTGCATGTGCCTGGGTTGGACCTGGGCATGCATCACCCCTCCCCCTCTCTCCTCTTCTCTTTCAACTTGGCTCCTCCAAACTCCACAGGATGTTTGGCCTATGACGGCACAGTGCTGGCTGGGTATCATGGCACCTCAGTGGGCACATGCGTCTCCCGAGTTTCCTTTTTGTTCTGTAGCGTTGTTTCTGTAGGAACTATATTGTCATTACCTGTATTGTGGTTGCAGCATTGAGTTTTGTGCATGCCCTTTATGTTGCATCATGTTGTCACTGTAGTATAAAATTATGAAACGCTACCCATAAACAAGTACCTCATTTTTTGCAGCTGCAGTGCCAGCGTTATAGTAGGTCTAATGTGTGTTTGTGTCTGTCTGTGGCCCCCTGCAGGTGAGCCAGGGTAATGTCCCCGGTGTGGAAAGTGCCTCTCTGGCCATGGACACAGAGGAGGGTGTGGAGGTGGTGTGGAATGAGGTGCTCTTCTCTGACAAGAAGGTCTTCAAAGCACAGGAGGTATCGTATTTCTGTTTGGTCGTCATAGGCTACATTTACTATCGTTATTTTGTTGTTTAAGAGCTAATGTGAGCCGTCTCTCGTACATGTTTTCTAGGAGAAGATCAAGGAGATGTTCGAGAACCTGATGCAGGTTGAACACCCCAACATAGTCAAGTTCCACAAGTACTGGCTAGACATGAGGGAGAGCCAGGCTCGGGTGAGATTTTATTATCCCTCTTGGGTCTATCTTTTCATTCTCTCTCTCTCTCATCTCTCCTTTGCTCTTTCTTTCTCCCTGTCTGTCTCTTTCTCGATCACACAGACACACACTTGTGAAATCAACATTATTACCTCCTCCCTCTGTCGCCCACAGGTTATATTCATCACAGAATACATGTCGTCGGGCAGCCTCAAACAGTTTCTGAAGAAAACCAAGAAGAATCACAAGACCATGAATGTGAAGGTGTGCTATTACTCATTCTGTCCCATGGTGGTAGAACGGGGGTACTGCAGTCTAATCTGAATTCAAATCCATACCTCCAGCAGGATTAGAAATGACGTAACCGGGCATCCTGGTGGTTCAGTGAGTTTAGCCACGTTCCATGTACTTGCCATGATTATTTTATTTGAAACCAGTTGTAATCTATCTGGCATCTCGTCCTCTCTTTCTTTCCCTCCTATCTTTTCTGCACACGTCTGCTATATGCTGTCTAATAATGCAGAGATGCCATAAAAAAACAAGACGTGACGTAACACAGTCTGTCGTCTTGTTCGTGTTTATCTTACTAAGAATGGCAGGAAAAAACACACAATTCCCATGTGGCCTCTGTGCAGTAAGTCGGTATTTGTCTGTACACTGTAATAACACAGACAAAGATTTATGGTGAAGCTGCTTTTAGCAACCATCGACCGAAACTCAGCAAGAGTCTCCCGTTGGATCTGAGGACGGCTACATCAGTTGAAGCTTTTAAACGCTAATTGATTCATTTATTAATCATTATTATATTTTTTTATTTTCTACATTTTGAATCGCTTTGTATCTCTTATTTTAATTTATTTTGTGTTTGTTTTAATTTTTCATCTTTCTCCACTGTACGAAATGTGCTATATAAATCAAGTTTGATTGATTGATTGATATATTTCAGGCTTGGAAGCGATGGTGCACCCAGATTCTCTCTGCCCTCAGGTAATGACCAATTTCTCCCCGAGGATTTTTACATGAGAGGTGTTCAATATCGCACCAGTCAAATGGACCTTAATGCTTTGTTGTCCTGCCAGTTATCTACACTCTTGTGACCCACCCATAATCCATGGCAACCTGACCTGCGATACCATCTTCATCCAGCACAACGGCCTCATCAAAATCGGCTCAGGTCTGCCCCCAACAGGGCTTTCTATGTTACTACAATCCACAGTGGCCACCCACATTGTATCATTATGACTGGATTTTGTTTATGTTTATCTTTCCATCATACAGAATTTCCCTAAAACATAAATAATGCTGTCTTTTCTTTCCACAGTGTGGCACCGACTGTTTGTCAATGGTAAGAATTATATGCTTTCCTGTAGATATGCTTTACATCAGCATATTGCTTATTGATATTAAGTGTGCTTGCGCTTTCTAGGTGCCTGGGTGGAGGGGGGGTCCGGGGCTGATTTTAAAAACTTCACCTATTAACATCAAAGTTGCAACTAAACAACAATATTTAATTCATGCGCTAACTTATCCATTAGTGCAAATCAGAGCGACTTCCTGGTATGTGGATGCACCAACAACAACCTAGAGCTGCTTATGCTTGTGTGACTTCTTCTGTACTGCTTGGAAGTACAAAGTGTTTCAACCTCTATGTTTAGTGTTAGGGTTTGATTTTCTAGTTGTCGGTCTTCCCTTACCAGTGTTCCCAGATGCCAGTGTCCATGGTAAGGGGAGGCCCCATCGGGACGAGCAGAGGAATCTCCACTTCTTCCCTCCAGAATATGGCTGTAAGTGTCACCTCGTACTCCATATAGCTTTGCAAAATACTGAGGCTTGATTTTGTGTCACACCTTTGTCTCGCTTCCCCTTTTCTGTTCCTAGCTGGCGAAGACGATTATGCCATTGACATTTTCTCCTTTGGGATCTGCGCTCTAGAGGTGAGAAAAAGAGACTAGACTTGTTTTTTGGCTATGTTCTGCAGAAAGGTGTCGGTTTGTGTTTGTGTGTGTTAACAAATTGTTTGTACCTCCTAGATGGCCGTACTGGAGATCCAAGCTAATGGAGATGCTGCTGTGTCAAAGGAGGCCATAACCAATGCAGGTCAATCGCTGGAAGACCCTCTCATGAGAGTGAGTCTCACTGATGCTCCATGTCCTAAATATACACAAGACAACCTACCAAAGAGGATGATGTAGTCAGCCTCATTCTTTTTGTAAACTCTTGTACATTGCTTTTTATCAACTCACACGTATCGTATACCATCTTACTGATATATTGATTTCATGCAACATACAGTGTCAGTGTTTATTTTCAGTGTGCACAACATACATGTCAGGATTCAAACCCACGACTTGGAGCGATGCCCAATAAACTGGGTCATACTCTGCAGTCATGTGGTTGTGTGTTGGCCTCAGCCTGACCTTGTCTCACTGGCTCCTGCAGGAGTTCACACAGTCTTGTGTCCGTCATGAGGCCAAGCTCCGTCCTACGGCTCATGACCTCCTGTTCCACCGCGTGCTGTTTGAAGTCCATTCCCTCAAGCTTCTGGCCGCCCACTGCCTCATCAGCAACCAGTGTGAGTTTCTCACCTCCATATGGCAAGCTTAACACACAAGCTTATCTATGCATTAACTCTTTATTGGCTGTCACAATATTTAAAGAGTTTCTACGCCGGTTTGGAAACACTGGGGAATTATGAGAAATTAATTTGATCATTTCTAGAAGATGATGTCTGTCCTATGGGTGTTGGCCAATTTGCTGCAATAGTACATGTGTATCAAATTAATCAGAATTGGTGTTGCATCACTACTTCCTCTCTGTCCAGACCTGCTTCCAGAGAACTGTGTAGAGGAGAAGACCAAGTCCTTTGACCCCAACGCTATCATGGCAGAGATCAAACATGATGACAGACCGGGAGTTCAGCTAAAGTAAGATCAAACAACCATGTCTGATCTTCGGCTACTTGTGAATGTGCCATGAAATGTCGAACACAGCACTCAATGTTTCTCTTCATGTCCTATAGATACTCCCACGTGTCCCCTTTGGAGCTTGACAAATTCTTAGAGGATGTCAAGTAAGTGTAACTGTATTTTGTATTAAAGGAAAAATCCACCCTAAAACACTTTTGGCGATGTACCCTGCATTCCTGAGTCCATTTTGTGGTTTGATGGTGTACTTTTCTTATTCCTGTGGATAACTGGCCAAACGTGGAAAATGTCACGTCACATCAAGATAGTTCCAGTGCAGCTACACTCGAGTTTGATAACAGAAAGATTTCAGTTGATCTAAAACAAATCAACGGTATCTGTGAGGTTTTGGTGTCAGGCCCTCAGAATTGAAGAGACAGGGCTTCTTTCTAGAACAACCATTTTGCACCGACGTTGAACAATCATACAGGAAGGAATCCATCGTAGAAGAGGAAGAGATACCCGTTTGAATTAGACGAGGCAGGTTGAGGGAAAGTGGATAAAGGTATATTACAAATGCATGTAAAGTGTAACAAACATTCCTATCTCCAGGAATGGGATTTACCCCTTGATGAACTTCGCCTCATCTCGGCCACACCCCGTCCCTCGCGCCCTCTCCCTGTCTCAGGAGCAGGTTGAGACAGTCAAGACCCCCACCCCTGAGCCCCAAGAAACAGAGACTCGGAAGGTTAGCCTCTAAGTGTGCTGAAGTGTGTGAGGGTGTGTGAGGCACCTGCCTGCGCCTTTCAGTCAAAATATATTTATTTTTTACATTTTTGTGGAGTCCCTGTACTTATCACTCTGTGACAATTGTGTTTGTCTGATGTTGTTGCAGGTTGTTCAGATGCATTGTAATTTGGAGTCAAATGAAGAAGGGACCAAAACTCATGTGAGTCACATTTTAGTACAGGTATTTTTCCCATTACAATATAAACGGTATTCTAGGGCTCTATACTGATTGATGATGTTAAACCTTTTATTAGAAGGTCCTGGGTCAAATATGATGATTAGTACAGTGTATGAATATTAGTACAGGTATAAGATAAGACTTTTAGAAGTAAATCCTGGGTCAAGTAGGGTGATGAAACATAAATCCAGAGGGACTTAATTTTGAGTGTGTGCTCTTTCCTTAGCTCTCTCTGTTCCTGAAGATGGATGACAAGCTCCATCGACAGCTTAGCTGTGACATCCTTCCAAGTAAGCTGACCTCCATTGTACCTTTAAAAAAAACAATTTCAGTATTCTCTAGGTTCATTTGTATCGCATTCTGTTTCCTGTGACTGAATTAGTTCTTGTGAAACTTTCAGCTGACACCTCCAAAGACCTTGCCAATGAACTTGTTCACTACGCCTTCATAAATGAGGTAGATATAGAGGAATCTTAATTTTCAGTCCATGAACAATAAAAGTAATGTTTGATAACTACCACACTTGAAACAAAGCAAGAACACAGTTGAAGTACTATATGACATGATACGGTTGATATCTCAACACAGTATGTTTCATATCTATGGAATGAGTGGTTTTAAAAATTAATTTTGACAAAAATCTGTCTGTGAACTCATTACCTGTGTGCTGTCTAGGAGGACTGTGAGAAGGTGGCGGTGTTCCTGGAGGATGCCATCAGTAGACACCGGGTCAGAGCACTTGCCTCTGGGACCACACAGTGAGGAGGGGTCACTACAGCGGCTGGCCCAGACAGATGGGCCTGGGGCGTTGACCACTCAAACAGAGGAAGAGAGGGCAGCGGGCAGGATCACACAGCCAGGATCAGAGGGAGCCGACCCAGCTGGGGATAAGAGGACAAATATAGAACGAAGCTGGGCTTTGACAGTCAGTAAATTATCCTAGATAGAAGGAGGAGAGGCCAGGACTGAAAGAGGAACCGGAGGCACCTCTGGTTGGAGGGCCAGAGGCATCATGGCTGTGTTCAGCTATCCCACAATGCAGTGGAAGATTGACAAACCCCCTGCCTAAAAGGGCTATCATGCCTTAAGATATCTTGACTTAGGTTCTCCATAATGCCACTATTCAGAATGGATTTGTTTCATGCCTATAAATACATCAGCTGTGTTTTCATTTCATTTCAAGGATTGTATTACTCACTTGTTTGCACCTCCACTTACATTTGATTGGCTTAACTTTTAACTTAACTCCTAAAAAACTGTATTGTGTGCTGACCATAATAGTTTTACTTTTTTCTTTTCTTTTTTTTTTAAGATTCCATCCAACATTGCACTGGTAATACTAAACACACTGATTCTGTTGACTTATTTATTTCTGTTTAACTGTGAACCACAGGAGCCTTGCACGGGCCTGTTTTTGTTCTCATTTTTTATGACTTGCAGAGTAATACACCTCAATGCACACTTGGGTTAAAGGCTATTTCTCCCAGTGCTACACACGCCACGCCTAAATGACTCCATGCATTAGTAGTGATGAGCAATGAGATGATGCCTCTCTTTTAGCCTGTAGTGCTCTTAAGGGTTTTCCCTGTGAAAGTGTTCTGAAAGCCAAAGACTTGCAAAGTGCCTGCGATGGCAGCCTACTTTGGACAAAATATCCAAATGAAACAGCATCGTACAAACTTGGCAATTTAGAGTATGACCTCCAGGCAGACTTTTACAGAACTAATAACAGATGCATTGTTTTGGATCAGAGTCAATCAAATTCCCATGTTTTATCATAAATCCACAAGGTCAGCCCGCATCAATGTGAAGATGAGCTTTAGCTTGAGCCGTGGTAATGACCGTACCATTAACAGCTGCAGCTACTCTATACTGCACTTATGCATCAGGTGATAAATGCTTTGTACTCCAGTCAATATTAACAACTTTGGACCAACTGCAGCTCAATTGGAAGACACCACAACAAGTTTGTAAAGTAACAGTATACTACCATGTAGGAAGGATGTTGTAAAATGTGAAAATCAAGTTACAAGATTAAATGATCTCAACACTTACTGGTGTAAAATGACCATATTGTTAACTAATATTATTGCTATACTTATTTTTCCCCCTTTTCGTCTGAGACTGAATTTATTTTGTAGATGAGTCTAGAGGTTCTTAAAGGGAAAATCAATTATTATTAATCAATATTTTTGGTCTTTCTGTAATCCGGAAATATTACTATTGTGTATAAGAAATTTCCATTCAGATTGGGTTGTAGACATCAACAAATTCATCTGTGATACAAGAGTGGCTTTGAACTTCTACTCTTTTGATCATCTACTCTACTTTTATTCCAGACGGTGTCAGTGAACTTTGGAAATAAATGTATTGCAGTGCAATGTGTTATCACCTGACTTGGCATCCGCAAACACAAAAAATAGAATATATTGGAAACCACACAAATCCCTTCATCTCTGGTAGATTTTCTTGTCAACGAAATGAATCTTTTCATCGTAAAAAATCTTTAGGTGATTTTTTTCCCTCACAAATGGCACTGGAGAGCAAAAACATTTATGAATTGGTCTGATCAGTCTTCAGCAGTATACTCTTCTTTATCAGAATCTCTAAGCTACGCTACATTTGTTTCCTAGATCTGTAAAGTTGCGGTTACTTAACAGTTGCACTTCTGTACAGTCATTGCTTAATAACTCAATATAATCTGTGTTAAGCCTTCTATCATGTCTCTCTTAAGAGAGGAGCCCTTAACTCTCCCAGACATTAACCTATAGGCCGTGGTGTACATATTTGTTTGTGGCTATTAAAGGGGTTGAACTTTGAATGCGAAGCAATGCCACTATTGCTCTCATTTGATCTAGTAAGCTGCATGTCTTAATAGCCTGAAGCCGTTCAAAAAGTTGCATTTTCAATATTGCCTTTGTCAGTGAGTGTTCAGTTCCAGAGGGGACCCGACCAAGAAAATGAATGTTTAGACTGTGCAAAGACTAAAAAACATCCATATCAGTCTTATTTTGTGTCGAATGACTTTTTCCCGTGAATCTGTTGAATGAAACTTGCTTTGGATGTGTTCTACTTAACCCTCTGTTAAATATTGTAGCTACTGCAATTAAAGACATGATAATTAAACAATATGTGAGCTGTTGGTTACGCCTGAAAATGATTCTGATTTATGTTTTACATGCTGGGTTTATTACTCTGGTCCATATATATCAACTGAACAGAAAGCAGATGGAAAAAAGCACATAAGAGATCACTGCTTTCTCAATCGATCATAGAGCTTAATTTTGACAGAACCATATCCTCCATTGCCTGATGTATATTTAATTTCCTTACATGTATGTTGAAAATAGAGGAATTCTAACGCTAGGATTTATTGATAAGACATTTGTTTTTGAGTTATAGTGGTGTAACACCAAGGCTTGTTGATTGGCATATTTCAGTTTGTTCTTATATTTCTAAATTCATTTCATGTGTTTAGTTAATTTTGTACATTCACAAGTTTTACATTAATTCTTTCATAACTTAACTCCATAGGCAAGTATATCAGAAGTAGTTTAGCTATTTACTACTCATTTCTTGTTACTGGCTGTTATTAGCCTACTTGTTTACTATACACAAGTCATAGTGATAGACTAAGAAGATATGCCTTACTTCTGTCCTTCAAATCACAAATCACAATGACAGAACTATAACATGTAATAGGATGTGACTCTTTATATTCAAATTGAAATTACACACTTTTAGTCATTTAGTTAGCAGACAAGATTGAGAAATTTATGTTGGTGAAAAACGTGTCTACCTACCAAGGATTATAAATTATCAGAGAACAAGCAAAGTAGTTTGTCCATGTTCTCTCCATTGTTTAGAAAATTACAAAGTATGTGTAGGTCATTCAAAATGACTGTGATGGGTCATTATCAGCCCAAAGTTTGGGGGGTAGCTCCCTTATGGCACACATAAAAAAAATATATGCGAAAGGTCCAGGACTGTTTCAGTGTAAGGGTTAACCTTTTACTCTGGCCGTGTGTCTAAAATAAACCTCGACAATAAGAATAAATACTTGAGTTAATTACGTAGAAGTAAAAGTACAGCGGCACAATGCTCTAAAAATCTATACTCAAAGTATCCTACAGTAACTAGTGTAGCTTTAACCTTGGCCATGTGCAGAGTTAATGAATGTGCTTGTCTTGACTTTGTGTGATATAAAGTGGAGAGAAGAAGAGGTAGAGGGACTAAGAATTTTCCAAGAAAAATGTCTGTTTCACTATCTCGCGGGACACCAGTAGAAACAATCTCCGCGAAAAGCACCACGAGAGCCACCCACACATCGCGAGAGGTGTTCTATCGCGAGGGGGTTCGTTGAAATTGTGAACATCTCGCGATAGTTGTAGTGTGTGGGCCGAAGAAGGCGTGCTTCATGGCGGTTACGGAGATTGCGGTAAATTCTTTGCTAAAGAAAGATATTGTCTTTGCATTTTAATTTGGTTGTTGCGTAAGTAAAACGCGATCTATACTTTCATTTAACTGTACTAAAGATCCAGTAAATCAACAATACTATTTACCGGGGAATTATAGGTGTCTTCACGCGCCATATTAGATAGGCTAACCTTTTCTAGCTCATGGCTAGCCACAAAGATACCATTAACGTTAGCCAAATAGCAAGCAGCAGCTAAAAGGCCTAACCGTCGTTAGCGCTGAGTGCGGTTACCTTATTGCGTTGTAATATGTACATAGCTAATCTTATGTTTGCTTAAAACGTCCTTCGACTAAGGCTAACGTTGGCGGTACTTTACTTGGTTAACGTTCGCCATTGCTGCGTATTTTGCTATTTTTTAAAACGTTAGTAGCAATCATGTGCAGCGAGCTAACGTTGGCTAACTTCATTCAAACGAAAGACTGGCTAGCTAATAATTAGCATAGTGGCTGTTTTCTTATTCTTAGTCTGAAGGCATTTTCTTTCCCCTAGAATTTGTTGAATTGTTAAAGCTTCCCCATCAGTCTTCTTCCCCTTGGGGGCTTTCCTGCCTCAGTCTGGTGGACCCAGCGATTAGCGGGTTGCGTAGGTAAGAAGCTCGTCTGGTCCCGCCGGATTTAAATCCGGGTTTATGTATCTGATATGCTAGCATCCATCTAATGTTATTCATTGCTCTGTGAAGTGACATGACCTATGTTAAAAACAGTAATTCTCTGCAGGGAAAATGTAGTTCTGGATTTATCTACAGGCAGGTGTTTATGGCTCATGATCTGCTGAGTAACAGTTTAAATGTCTTTAATTGATGTGTCTACTCTCCAGGGAGGTGAAGCTCTGACGATGGAGAATGGACAAGGCACAGGCTCGAAGCTTGGCCTGCCGCCTCTCACCCCGGAGCAGCAGGAGGCACTTCAGAGGGTAGGAAACCAAAGTGTAGTCATACGTTTATAATACATAATAAACTAATGTATTAAGAGTTCATATAATTTCCCAAACAAGGAATTTGTCTGCTTAATTGTCAAAGTTACCTAATTCTTCCAGGCAAAGAAGTATGCCATGGAACAGAGCATTAAGAGTGTCTTGGTGAAGCAGACCATTGCCCATCAGCAACAACAGCTTACCAACCTGCAGGTGAGATGTGTAAAATGTTTTTGGATGCACCTTCCAACAAAAACTTCTAAATACTCTTGTCTCTTATAAGCCTCTATTATAGAGAGAATAACATAAACATTTCATAACTTAGCAGTTTGAACATCACTTGCCTTAGAACTTTGTTTTGTTCAAGTACTTTAGGCAGTTGTACTCTTCTTTCCCCCAAGCTGTGAAAAAGACCATGTGTAGACTATGTGCCCTTGCTTTTGCCTCTGTTTTTTTTCAGATGGAGAAGATCATCACAAAAACATTGATTAACATATTCAAATTAATCTTTGCACTTTTAAAGAGGACCTTTTCATGTGATTATTAAAAATGCTACGTGGTGATTTGTAATGGGGTCTTGTATGTAAGGGAGGCAAATCCCCAAGCTGTATGATGTTTAAGGGAGGGTTTGAATATAGTATAAGTCTAAACACTCTTGTCTATCTAGCAACCTACCTTTTGAAAAAACAAAGGTAAGAGATATCTAACCTACCTTTCAACACTTTTTTCGTCTTTACTGTCTTTCAGATGGCAGCAGTGACAATGGGCTTTGGAGATCCTCTCTCACCTTTACAATCGGTCAATAGATTATTAAACTTTTTTTCTGTGCGCCTTCCCAATGGAAAAAGGACTGTTAGCCTTCTTTTATTTGTGGCTCTGGCTACAATCCCTTTTTAGCTGAACAAAGAATGCATATTTTCTAAGAAAACATGGCTTTGCACTGATGGTTTTCATGTGGCCATACACATAATACAATTAACATTACATTAGCATTTGTGAGATAAAATGATTGATTAAAGTTCTTGCAGTACTTGATATTTTCTCTTGAGATTCCTAATGGGAGTTGATAATACTTGTATTGGGTTGTTTTTTTTATGAACAATAATAATTTGGCTGACTTTATAAATGTGAGAAAAGCAATGTTTCCTTCAAAAACAGGCATTCTCTCCAAATTAAAAGTTGAGAAAGCTTTTGGCATTGGACTAAAGAGGGATAGCAGTCCCTTCAATGAACCAAAATGAGACAACTGCTGGAACAGGGATGTTTTTGACCATCTCAAAGTTGTTTTGGTCAATGAGCAAGTCCTCTTCCCATTATATCATTATGTTAGTATTAGTGCTCCTGTTGGTAGTAGAATGAAAGTAATGTAAGCAGACTGAAGTAAAGATATCTGTAAAATACAACAGCTTTCAGTGGTTACACCATCCCTCCCATTAGAGACTTGAGACATAAATGTGAAATGCTTTCATCAGGACTACGTACGGATGTCGTTTGAACTCCACGATTACTTATGTAACCTTACTTGCATCCCTGGACTACAGGTCAGTTAAAGAAGACAAGTCTTAGTAAGGGCTGTGCATGTCAATCACGTCAATGTGTTCTCTGTTTACTTCTATTAGATAGTAATAGAATAGAGGCCATATGGTAGTTACAAGGGGTGACAGAGATAGTTTATAACTGTAGGCTATACATATTAGCATTTATTGCAAAAGTATTGTCCCTTAATGATTATACCCCATTGCCCAGGGTATATGCCCAGACTTCCTAACTGGGGCTTTGGCCTCTAGGGTTATTTTTGGTGAAAGTGAACACCGTAGTAAATTCACACTAACCTACAGATGGACATAGCAGTTCAGAAGTTATTGTTAAGATCACAATTTATTCATACACATCTAGATTGATTTTGTGTGTGTGTGTGTGTGTTTCACTTCCTTTGTGCGACTCTCTCTGTGTTTTTTCTCCTTGGTTGCTAGGTTGCGGCTCAGCGACAACGCGCTCTAGCCATCATGTGCCGGGTGTATGTGGGCTCTATATACTATGAGCTTGGTGAGGACACCATCAGACAGGCCTTTGCTCCCTTTGGCCCAATCAAGAGTATTGACATGTCTTGGGATTCTGTTACAATGAAACACAAGGTCAGTGTCATTATCGTTTGATTGAACTTAGTATAAATTCTGCCATACTAAAGTTTAAACTTGATCGAACTGCCGTCTGGGATTGCACTCAAACCTGCCATAGGCTTCATTGTTTGTAGGTGTCCTATGTATTTTTCTTCCTTGCTGTCTGTCCATGCAGGGCTTTGCCTTTGTGGAGTATGATGTGCCAGAGGCCGCACAGCTGGCTCTTGAGCAGATGAACTCAGTCATGCTGGGGGGGCGAAACATTAAGGTGAGTAGCCTGGACACATGGCCATTTTTTAGGGTCATGCGAACACCAGAACAGAGGGAGACTACCTAATACCTACCATTTTCTTTTGTCTTTGTTGGGTGGGAATTTGGAGCCATTCCAGGCATTTGGGATACTGATTCAACTTTTTGTCATTTCACTGCTTCTGTGTTACTTAAATAACTTGTGAAATTACTAGTTGGTGTCATCTCGATGTCTGACAGTATCTAAAGAAGCTCTCATTTCTCTCTTTCTTTGCTTGTGTATGTGTCCGTTGGTTTTCAGGTGCGTGTGTTGTGTGTATGTGTGGGCGTATGTGCAATATGTCTGTTTGTGCTGTGTTTCTGCTTCCATGATGTCACCATCGTTGTTTTAGTGACCAGTTCCAGTAGGATGCCCTGCGGCGCGTGGCGCTGCTCTGTGTCCAAGATGTGCTGATGATGGGCTGCGCCTGGTTGGTGTTGCTTGGCCGCCCCACCTGCAGCACAGATCCAGTCACACCTAGATGCTCGTCTGGTGTAGGGAGCTTAAACAGGGGCGTTTGAAGGGCACAGTTTTTGGAAGAAAGAGAATGTTGTCAGACAGGGCGGCGGTAGTATGAGGCATTCGTTGCGTTCAGCGGTCCGCGTCACCAGTAGCTCAGCTAGCCACACTATACATGAAGTTGATCTAGTGCTATTGTAATAAGGCTGTAGTTCCTTGTTTGAAACTATCACAGTCATAATGTCTAAAATTGCTTTGTAGTTGCATTGTAATTTGGTTAAATGACATTAGTTACTACACAAGAGGAAAGGGAGTTGTACTGTTTTGTTAACTCTCATTACAATGCCATTACAAGCTGACAAATCATTTCTTTCATTATGTAAATAGTTAGTGTTACTACAACGATCAGCTTAATGTTTAGTGTTGCTGCTTGATCTTAGATGCATCTCCACAGGCATCCTTAAGAGGCGTTTTTGATTAACCAGTCAGCCTGGCTTTGAATTTAGTGTCAAACATTTCAAAAGGAAAAAAAATTGTAAATGATCCAAATAAGACTTAAAATAATGTGATCAGCTTTGTTTTCTAGTCAGTTTAAACCTCAAAATTTTAGTTTTATTTTGTAAAGTTTGATATCTGCCTGTAAACCAACCCCAACATAACCTAGCAAGACAACATTTTGGCTGCTAGGCTATAATGGGGCTGGTGTCCAGGCCGATATCAAGCATTACAAAATAACTGAACAATCTTGATAGAAGGCTATAGGAGTTTTCAAACAGCTTTTTCATATTGCAAAACCTCCTAACTGGACCTTAACAGGGTGGTCTAGTGGAGATGCAACTAAGCAAGACTAGTGGATAGTTAGCAACGGAGCATTTTTTTTTTCCCCCGTAGTTGCGGGAGAAGAGTCTTTCAACTGATCTCTGGAGAGTTCTTGACGCTCACTGATCCCTGGAGGCGTTTCTTAAAGTTGCTGCTGCAGGCGTTTTGAGGTTTGCGGTAATGCGTTTCTCGGTTGGCACTATGAACCCCCTATTCAGTAGCCCTGTGCTGGTATGATCTGTGCTGTAGGTGGGGCGGCCAAGTAACATCGGTCAGGCGCAACCCATCATTGACCAGCTGGCAGAGGAGGCACGCGCCTTTAACCGGATCTACGTGGCATCCGTTCACCCTGACCTCTCAGACGATGACATCAAGAGTGTGTTTGAGGCCTTCGGAAGGATAAAGTCCTGCACATTAGCCAGGGACCCCACAACGGGACGACACAGGAGCTTTGGCTTCATTGGTGAGCTGGGCGGCCCTCAAGCTGTCGTGTTGCTGTGCAGCTGTTGCTCTGCTACTAACTACTATTTTCATTCGCTTACAGAATATGAGAAGCCACAGTCGGCCCTAGACGCTGTGTCTTCTATGAATCTCTTTGACTTGGGGGGTCAGTACCTGAGGGTGGGCAAAGCCGTGACCCCGCCCATGCCCCTACTGACCCCCACGACCCCTGGTGGTCTGCCGCCTGCAGCGGCAGTAGCCGCAGCGGCAGCTACCGCTAAGATAACGGCCCAGGCAAGTATGAATCCCTTCCAAAGGGATTTAATGGCCTTCCAGGTAAATATAACTCAGATTTAGCTAGACTAACTTACTGATACCAACAGCACATCAAATGATGGGCACTGAACTTTTGTTGATATGTGACTGGGAGAAGGTCAGAAGTTTCGTAAATATAACATAGGAACAGTAACTGCCCTACCTCAGTGTCAATTTAATATCCTTGAAAAATAACACCAGTCTGGGCACAAATCCTACTTATCCCAGGCCAGTATAGCTTGTGCCATCTTTGCCTTTTGTGAGTTCAATCGCAACACAGAATCGATCCCCAATGGAAGATGCTATTTCCTTTTAATACACATTGTATAGTGATAACACAAGGAAGCAAAGCTCCTCCCATTCACTAAATGGGTGTGCAAGCTAAGAGCTTTAACCTCTTAGCAAGCACAAACACTGAAACTTTCAAGGTTAACTTTCAAAATGCTTACTTAACAGTTAAGTGTTTTGTGTAGCATGTGTTGATATGTTTTACTTCAATACTGTATTTACCTCTTAGAGAAATCACTGAATTTGTTAGTGAATATTTACTTAAGTATTGTTAGTAAACTTGATTCCCCTGAAGAGAGGTAAGCTTGAGCTCACTGTGTGCCATGCTGTGTGATCGTTGACTGTGCTGCCTTGTGCTGTGTTCTGTGTGTTTCCCTTGCCTAATGTCTCCGGCCCCCCTCTCTCAAGGAGGCTGTAGCCGGGGCTTCAGTCCTGGGGGCGTTAGCCGCGCCCCAGCTTCTCAGTCAGCAAATGGGAATACCTCAGGCTGTCATGGCTGCCCAGGCACCAGGGGTCATCACAGGTGTGTACCAAGACATGAGTGAGTGATCAAGTTTTGTTGGATTCATATCTGGAGCTTGTAGTGCTTCTAGTGACTTTGTGGTACTAAATGAACAATTCCTTCTTCTTTTTTTCAGTCAAGAAGCCCAATATTTGTTAATTGCATGGGGAAATCTGAGTTATGTGTATCTACTTAAGTCTCTCCAGGCAAAAAGTGTGTTCTATTGTAAAAAATGATCCTAAAGTCTTTATCTTCTATAAACTGAATGAAAGGCTGGTCTTGTCTATCTAAACACCAACCTATTGGTTTTTAACTGGACAGACCATTAACCAGTAAAGTTGTACATTTGATAGGGATGTACCCTGAAATATTTAGAGTTTGGCCGTTTGTTCTTTTTACCTAGGTTTCTTATTGTTCCAAATATATCTGGATACGTTGGCATTGATCATTGTAAGGGATATTAATGGAAAGGGTAATTCAATTGAGGAAGGACATTCATACAGAGCACATTTATACCGCATGTGCAGTTTACAAGTTCCTGTTTAATTTTAGTAATCTGGCACATAATTGGAGAATTCATATGTTTTAGGTTATGTGTGATATTTATACCTAAGTGTCTAAAACCTGTCCTAGGCAAGTCAATAGAAGTTGTCAAACATTATATCCAACAACGTGATTAATACTTGATCGGACCCTCAATGATAATGGTGGTTCATTGGAACAACTGGCAACTGCTCCCTTTTGTAAACACTTGTGACCAAGGTTGTTACTCCTATTATAGGACAATGTGTATGTGATTACTCTCAGAAAATACAGTTTGTGTGCACATTTGATGTGACTGATGTCTCGTTCTGAATCTGGCTTGCTCATCAGGTGTGACTCCAGTACGGCCTCCCATTCCAGTGCTTCCCCAGGTGGGTCTTGTGAACCCTGTGCTGGCATCGCCGCCGGTCCTGTCCAATCAAGCCATGGCTGGTGGCCCCAACCAACAAGAGAAGAAGGAGGAGAAAGAAGAGATGCAGCAGGATGGAACAGGACAGGAGATGTTGAGCGACCAAGAGCACATGAGCATCTCGGGCAGCAGTGCCAGACACATGGTCATGCAGAAACTGCTTAGGAAATCAGAGGTGAGAATTGTAAAGAGGACATGGTAAGGGTTTCCCAGATTCATCCTAAATCCACTCAAAGGAGCCACAACATGCTGGACATTACTATTTGGCCTCAATAATATCATCAATTTTATTTAAAATGATGTAATCTAGAGAAAATCATGCAAGCAAGGCTGTATAGAAAGCTTTTATTTGCTGTTTTATCATCTGAATAGGAAAGAGTTACTCATTTCATTCTTGTCTTGCTCCACCCCAGTCCACGGTTATGGTGCTCCGGAACATGGTGGGACCAGAGGACATTGATGACGACCTGGAAGGCGAGGTGACCGAGGAGTGCGGCAAGTTTGGCGCCGTCAACAGAGTCATCATATACCAGGAAAAGCAGGGCGAAGAGGAGGATGCAGATATCATTGTCAAGATCTTTGTAGAGTTTTCGTTGGCTTCAGAGATGAACAAAGCTATCCAGGCCCTCAATGACCGCTGGTTCGGAGGTCGCAAAGTTGTTGCAGAGGTGTATGACCAAGACCGTTTCAACAGCAGTGACCTCTCCGCATAAACTGTCTGAAATGGTTCACCAGCCCCCATCCGATCCCTGATGCCCAAACTAATTTCATCCTCAGTCACTGCAGCTAGAGATGTGGGCCTCTTAAACTTGTAATTATGTTTTTATTTTCTTTCTTTTTTTTAAATTGGTATTATTATTATTATTATTAAAGGTCCATTTTGGGGGATTGGTTAAACAAAATATTTGTGCCTCAAATTTTGCTTTGTGATCTGTGAACTCCTTTTTGTGTACATTTCAAATTTTTGTAATCAGATCTTGTTAAACATGATTAGGTTTCCCACATTTGCTGATGTTTTTTTTCCACCTGAAATTGTCAGGACATGTAAACGTTTTTCTTTCTTTAATTAAAGGTTCTTGTTTGTCCACAAAATGTGTGATGCGAATTTCTTATGGATAGGTGCGAGTGACATTTTGTGAATGAAGAACCCTAGTTAAGATATTCAGTCTTAATTCTGGTTTACGATTGTGGAGCCTAGGCTTCACGTATTTGAAGTATTTATTTGAAATACTAATAAAGAGAGCTTTTGTTGACCATAAACAACATTTTATTGGTGATCTTTTCAAATGCTGCTACCGTGGCTATTTTTGTGTATATGTACTTAGGTAGGTAAAGAGATATTCTACCAGCCACTAGCTTTCAACATTTTAGGTTAATTTGTAAGGTTTATGAATAGTTGATAACCTGATTGAATATTGTATAGAAACTATGAATGCCTCTTAATTTGCTGATAACATTTGTGCATAGATGAGGTCCTCTGGGATTTGCCACAAACTTTCACCCAGATCAGCTGCTCACTGAAAAGGAGGATGCTGCCAACATCTACGCCACGATATCACTGGCAGAAACTTGTCAGTGCTGGACAGTCCACCAGCTGGTCAGTAAATGTTACAGCTAGTGCAGTTCAATTCGGCATATATCCAATCTCAAACACAGCACGTATTTTAATACAATCTCAACTTTTAGAACAGACTCACACTGGTCGCTGCCGCCCTCCACGGTGTATTTTGAGGGGAAAGGACAATAGAATAACAGGCGAACTAATTCGTAAAGTTAAGATTTTATTGAAACAAGTGCTACCCAGTGGAATGTATGCATGCCGAAATGAAGAGTGGATATTGTTGACAAATGAAAGGCCGTAAGTTTTGCTCTACCGGCTATGTAGGTTTTCCGAAAAGTAAGGTAACTTTAAATTACGCGATGCTCTCCCCATCTGAAAATGACGAACTATATATAATACCTTAAAGGACTATTACAGGACTATTTTAGTGATGTTTCGTGAGGCAGTGTATGTCTAGCTACATCACTTACTGTAAAACTTTACAAGTAATATTCACTTCAAGTGGCCTTTATTAAAACTTGCTATAATTCCCATAACGATTGCACTGCTACTCCATTAAGACCCATAGCCATGTTCAGGAGTGCTTCTCATGTTTTATGTATCACTAGGATATAATATTCCTTTAATATTCCCATAGGGACTTACACAATATTTTGTGTCTAAAAATATCATTAGAAACACTAAAATAAAAAGAATGAATGCGAATACAATCTAAACTATTATGGAGTTATGTAAACCTGTACTGCCGAGAAATGTTATTATAATGTTCTTGTGTTGATTTTGTGTGTTTGTGGTACTCAGTGAGTTTATAGTGACGTTATTCATTATTATATCGTTATATACTTCATAGTGTTTTTTTAAAATTTATTTTATCTCTTAAGGTATCCCAATAGTATTCATATAGGGCCGTATGGTGTATCTGTGGTACTCAGCCGTGATTTTATATTCACCGTATTGTACTTTATAGTGTTGTTGTTGTTTTTATCTCTTTTGGTATCTGTAGATTATTCCTATAGTGTTCATATTGGGCATTATAGTGTGTATTTGGAATTTAGCCGTGAGTTTACAGTGATTGTATTGTACTTTATACTGTTTATATCTCTTATGGTGGCCTATGGTTTATCTAGCTCATTATTACGCACTTGGTCTCCCTTGGCGACGCTCTGTGAAGCAACAATCCAGTAATTCTAGAACAGTGCATTTGGTGTTGAGCGGTGACCGGGAACAGTCAGGGAACTTTGGGACTAAACTGTGTTTGCACTGAACTTCTTTTTTATTTTAATATAAATGAAGACTTTCAGATTTTTGCAGGATGGATTTCAAAGAAGAGAAGTGCTCTCGCTGCATCAAGGTTGGAGGAAACAACAGCCATCAGCTAAGAAGACACGTCAAGGTTTCACTAAGGTAAGTTACAGCCTGACAAAGCGCAGCTCGGTTTAGCGGACGTTTACTTGTCTTCAATAAACTTGTCACGGGACATTTTGTTAGCTGTTCTCCCGGCAGACTTGCTACAATGATATGAGGAATATCAGTCCTCCATAAAGGGCCCTCTGCCTCCTCATTAACTCAATGTGATCATCCAGTTCAAAGTTGCTGCTGCTCTAAACACAAAGACACAGATAGTGAGGACACTGGGCATTTGGTGCTTGTTTGAAAATCCATGCATCATAATTATCAGGCAACAGGCAACTTATTAATGGTGCTTGTTGTTGTAGAGGAAGGATGAAAGTTGAACTGAATCCAACAGTGCGATCTGCATGTAGGCCTGCAGTCTAGCAGTGATTAAAGGACTACAGATATCACCGTCTACAGTAGCCTACATATTTGTAGTAATCCTTACGGAAAATCACTAGAATATTCCTAAAATAAACCGATAATAATAGGCACTTCAAGGCACTCAGTGAATATAGTATATTGCACGTTATGGTATTTTATCTCCTATGGTGTCGCTATAGTAGTCCTAATAATATTCCTATAGCGACAGGGTGTGTTTGTGGTACTCACTGAGTTCATACTGACTCTATCATATCTTTTTAGATTGTGGTATCACTATAATATTCCTATAGGCTCTTGTAATATTGCTGTAATATTTCTAAATGTTCACACGCACGCACGCACGCACGCACGCACACACGCACACACGCACACACACACACACACACACACACACACACACACACACACACACACAAACACTGAACAACAGTATATAGGTCTTAATTCCATGCTACTTTCACCACTGGTTTAGACTAGGGTTGTTTAAGGTGCCTGTGCATCTCAAAACTTTGTTTGTTACTTCATTTTTCATCCACCAGACTCTGGTGGACAGACACTGACACTGATTTACTGCCTCAATACCATGTGCCCTAATGACTGCAAATCCTGCAAAATGTTCTCAGAGAGCAAAAGCAATTGCAGACCATTGCAAATACATCAACTCAAGGGATGTAACCTTGTACTGTGGTTTTGAAAAAACACACTACTCTGCTTGTGCATTATACATGACATTCATTTGCCTATCACTAATCATTTGTCTGCACCTTCGTTTCATAGATTTCTTGCCAACGGAGGAGACACTTCCATTCAAGATGAATGAGGTGCAGTCTAAGGTAAGGTATGACAGCTACTAAGTATTCAGCGAAAGAAGACATTTTCAACTACTCTGAACACTGAAATATGTATGATGGCCTCAAATATTCTGTGTATTCAAACAGAATGTTTCTAAAATCTGTGTAATTGTTAAATTCAAGGCAATAAAGGTGCAATGGCAAACACCTCCAACGTTTTACGAGCATCTTCCTGCAATTGGACATTGACGTTACTCAAAATCAAACATATCATGCCTTGATTAGTGAAGAATTTGACCAATAGCTAATTTAAGAACAAAGTGCAAATACAGGTTGAAAACAAACAAGATATGAGCTAGAGTTGGAAAATCCTGGAGAAATATCAAACCCCAAATGGGCAACAGTCTTTACAACCGGTCAAGAACGGCGTGTGAAACCATCAAATGAATATGTACGGGACGGCACATTCAGATAATGAAATTTGAAAGAGATTCAGCTCGGATCTTCTTGGATTTGTTGCACCAACCCAGTACAGAATATTTCAAAAAAGACACATTTTTGACCTGCTGTTTGAAAGGACAGTGCCTCAATCCAAGTGGAAGGCTCAACTTGAAGTTGGAACAATATTTTTTCCTTACCGTATCATTTCGGCATATCATTCGATTTTTGTCATGGTTTACCAAATGGAATTTTCATTTCAAAGTCTACTTTCTGATTTCTTCACATCAATTTTTCAACTGAAAGTCAATTTGCAAGCAACTGAAATAGTGGATGGAGCCATCATTTGAAATCATGTGATTCAGGTAAGCAAACTTTCAGTTTTAGTATAAATCACACCACATTTTTACTCCACATAATATGAATTATTAGATAGCTACTAATTAGCTATCTAATTGATAGCTAGCTATCTTGATTGACGTGTTAGAAAAGATGTATACATTGTGGTTTACATTCTATAACTGTTAGTATTTTGTCATTTTTGCAAGTACACTGTAACAATGAGTGAATGTTTCATGTTTTATAATGCATAACGCTGAATGTAGTGTGAGCTTAGAGAGACAGTTCTACCATGAACCTCGTTGTTATGACAAAGTTCAAAGTTAGAATTGAATTTATTAGAAATCTTGTAACAGATGTATACTTTTTCTCTCATGAAAAACCAAGCCAATATCACGGCCCTCAGCCTCCTAGGCTAAAGGTAACACTAACTAATGACTGCAAATTCTGCAAAATGTTCTCAAAGAGCAACAGAAATTGCAGACCATTGCAAAGACATCAACTTACGTGATATAGTCTTATCATGTCTTTTTGAAAAACACTCTTCTGCTTGTGCATTATACATGACATTTATCTGTCTGCATCATAATTTGTCTGCACCTTCGTTTCACAGATTTCTTGCCAATGGAGGAGACACTTCCATTCCAAATGAATGAAGTGCAATCTAAGGTAAGATATGAGAGCTACTAAGTATTCAGTGAAATACACTATACATTTATCACCTGATAAGCTTGTATTCTTTTAAACGTGTAACTTTCTAAACTTATAACCTTGTAATTTTATAATTGTATAGCCGTATAAGCTTGTAACCTTATGACATATATAAAGTTATCACCTTATAATCTGGTAACCTTGTAACTTGAAAACTTTATAATCTTGAAACCATTTAAACTCATAATTTTATAACCTTGTAAGTGGTCCTTGTACAGGTAGGTTCAACAGTTGGTGATTGTTTTCAAGGTAAGTTAGAAGGTAGGTGATCTTACATTGGTAATTTAGATGTCTGATAACCTTGTAAGCTTGTAACTTTTTAAACATATAACCTTGTAACCATGTTAACTCATAACATTGTAACATTGTCACCACATGACCTTGTAACTTTATAATCATCTAACCGTATAGCCTTGTCACTTTGTAACCTTATAAACATATAACCTTGTAACTTTGTAATTGTATAACTGTCTAACCTTCTAACCTTCTCACCTTCTAACTGTATAATGTTATAACCTTGTAACTTCATAATTGTATAACAGTATAACCTTGTAACTATATAACCTTATAGTCAAATTACGTCATTATTTTATGACTGTATAAAGTTATAACCGTATAACCTTAACCTTATGAAAATATTTACCTCATAAATGTATCACCTTGTAAGCTTGTAACCTTTTATACTTGTAACTTTATACCTTTATAACATTGTAAACTTCATGACCTTGTAAAATTGTAACTTTGTAATTGTATAACCATATAACCTTTAACTTTGTAACCTCCTAAACATATAACCATGTAGATTAATATTTGTATAACCATATAACCTTGTCTATCTTTATAACCTCATAACTTTGTTACTGTACAACCTTATAACCTTGTAACCATTGAAACCATCTAACATTGTTGCCTTGTAAGCTTGTAAACTTGTAATCATGTAACTCTATAAGCTTTATGACTGTAACTTTATAATTGTGTAACCATATAAACGTGTCAATTTGTAACCTTATAAACCTATAACCTTGTAACATCATGATTGTATAACAGTATAACCTTGTAACTATATAACTTTATAATCAAATTACCTTGTAATGTCATAATTGTATAACTGTATAACCTTATAACTTTGTTACTGTACAACCTTATAACCTTGTAACCATTGAAACCATCTAACATTGTTGCCTTGTAAGCTTGTAAACTTGTAATCATGTAACTTTATGAACTTAAAACTGTAACTTTATAATAATTTGTAACCTTATGAACCTATAACCTTGTAACATAAAATTGTATAACCGTATAACCTTGTAACTGTATAACCTCCTAAACTTCTTACCTCCTAATTGTATAACGTTATAACCTTGTAACTTTATAACCTTATGAACTTGTATCCTTGTAAGTGGTCCTTCTACAGGAAGGTTAGACGGTTGGTGATCGTTCTCAAAGTAAGTTAGAAGGTAGGTGATCTCAACATTGGTAATTTAGATGTCATAGGCTGATAACCTTGTCACCTTATACCCTGATAACCTTGTAACCATCACATGACATTATAATATTGTAACTTTATAATTATATAACTGTATGACCTTGCAACTTTATTACCTTTTGTACATTGTAACAATGTTACCATTGTAACATTGTCACCCATTAACCTTGTATCATGTAATTTTAAAACCGCATAACCTTGTAACTTTATTACCTTATAACCTTGTCACCTTGGAACTTCATAATCTTCTATTCTTTTGACTTCATAAACCTGTAAGATTACCAACTTGTAACCTTGTAACCATGTAACTTTATAACCTTAAAACCATTTAAACTTATATTTTTATGACCTTGTAAGTGCTACTTGTACAGGTAGGTTCAACAGTTGGTGATTGTTCTCAAGGTAAGTCAGAAGGTAGGTGATCTTACATTGGTAAATTGGATGTCTGATAACCTTGTAACCTTGTAACTTTTTAAACACATAACATTGTAACCACATAGACCGCAGCGGCATAGACCTTAATGGTGGAGAAGGATAATTCCTTATCCAGCAAGGATTGAAGGAATGAAAGCACCTGCCCTACCAAACAGGAGGTTATTGCTATTGCACCATTTTGAAAAAGCCACTTCGCCACTTCGCCACTTCGCGCTCTGGATTGTACCAATTACTGCTGTCGACAGCCCCTTGTCCTGAAGAATCAACCTTTCAGAGACCAAACCATCAGCGGACCCCCGAGAATCGGAGGTTGCTGAACGGTGCCTAGGGCTTGTGACAGTGCGTCTTGTCTCATCGGGACCGGCCAAGGGGCCACGTGGGACAAGGATTGTAGCTCCGGGAACCACAGGGCCGACTGTGTCTCTGGAGCTGCAAGAATTAGGGTTAGACGCTCTTGTCTGACCCTCTCCAACAGATGGCTGACCAGCTGGGGAGGTGGGAAGGCCATGGAACATGGGCCATTGCATCCAAACCCAGCGGCGGAAGATCCTGCGGGCTCAGGGAGAACCAGAGACTGCAATGAGTGTTCTCCCTGGAGGCAAACAGGTCTACCTGGGCTTCCCCGAATCTCTGCCAGATCTGTTTGACAATGTTGGGATGTAACCGCCACTCATCCCGGCGGGGACATGAGGTTTACTCTGACATTCTGGTTGCCCGCTATGTGAAGAGCTCTCAAACTGAGGAGTTTCTGGAACGCCCAAAGCCAGAGCTCGACTGCCGCACTGTGGAGGACAGAGGCATGCTGTTTGTTCTCACCAGCACATGGCGAACCTGAACCAGGGTGTGAAAATGCTTCAGCACTTTCAGAACCGTGGTTAGTTCCAGCACATTTATGTGAGCAGAGCGAGGGGACCGCCACTGAGCACCGACCGAGTGGGAGAGACAGGTCCCCCCCCCACCCCATCAGAGAAGCATCTGTGAACACGACAACGTGAGATGCTACTCTGCCCAAAGGAACCCCTGTGGACATGGTCATGGGGTCTCTCCAATGGTGCCGTAGGGTTGCTCAGCCTTGTCTCTAATATGCCCATGAAAAGTGGCAGACGGTGTTTGAGCAATGTACCGTTCAACCACTTGGGAACCATGCATCTCTCTAGCCAGAACGCATAGCGTTCGGAGAGAGGGCGGGCAGACAGTTGGGGAGCGTTGTCTATGAACGCTCTGTATTCTCTGGCCCCATACCGCCATCACACGGGTCTGTGTGATCCAATGGGGTCCCCCTCGAAAGGGGCTATGTCTGGCCTTGGTCGCTTACCGTCAACCAGACAGCCGTCAGGCTGCTGGGAAGAGAAGCGTGGGTGTAAAGGGGGTTCCCCTGAAGAAGGCCCACCATAAGGGTGGGCCCCTCGGGAGGCTTTGTCCAGCCCTGTTTGCTTACTTTTTCCCAGACAGCCATCAGACTGCTGGGAAGAGAAACATAGGTATAAAGAGGGGGGCCTTCCCCAGGGGACCCCTCTTTATACCTATGTTTCTCTTCCCAGCAGTCTGATGGCTGTCTGGGAAAAAGTAAGCAAACAGGGCTGGAAGGGAGGGCCCCTCGGTGGGCTATGTCCGGCAATGGTTGCTTACTTTCTCCCAGACAGCCCTCAGACTGATGGGAAGCGGAGTGTGGGTTTAGCCACCCCAGGGCCTGAGGATCAAGCGTCCTTTTGGCCGGTCTGGCCAGGGCTATGTCCGCCCCTGGCCTCTTACGACAGTCATCCAACTGTTCTGGAGAAAAACGTAGGCTTGAGTGTGCCAACGGCTTGGAAGAGTGACATGGTAGAGCACTTCTGAGTGAGAGGGTAGAGCCAGCCTGCTTCCTGGGCTGACCTGGAGCTCCTCCAGCAGCGGAGCGGTCACTGGCGTGTCGCTGTTGCTGTTCTCTTGCCGGCGGTGGAGGGGGCGGGGCGCTGACCCTCTCGCGGGTTGATGCCGGCGCGCTGCTGTGGGGCTGTCGGTTCCCAGAGCTGGAAGGTCTGTGCGCCGATTTCGTGCCAAAATGGTGCTCTAGGCGGGTGCGATCCTCATCCATTGCTTGGACTAAGGCCAAAACCTTGTTAAGCCTGGGGCCGAAAAAAATCATCCGGAGACAGGGGACCAGGCCATGCACCATCCAACCCCTGCTGCCACCGGCAGAGAGAGTTGAAGGATGGTGCCGGTAAATTTTGCCACCGTCTCCACCTCATCAGCTCCGAAGGACTCCTTACCGACTGCCAATAATGACAGAGCAGAAGTCAGCAGAGCGATGTTATTAACAGCGGCAGCGCTCTGAGCTGAACAGACATACGTCTTATCAGTCAGAATGGCCAGCTGCTTATGGAGACGGGAGGGAGGCAGCAGGTTTCTCGTCTGGACGCCATCCAGCGCCTGACCCTGGTCAGGTCGGAAAACGCCTTGACTGGGGCTCTGAGCGCCGACGGGACCTGGGCCGCTCCGTTCAGATACGGCTGGACCGGCGGAAACAGCGGGCAGATGATTGGTGGAGGATGAGGGCGGGGGCTTAAAAAAATCCCCTAGCATCTCGTCCGGAGCAGTGGCTGGTGGGACCTCCGGCATGGCGAGTCCTTTGATGGTCGCTGCCGTGGTGATGATGTCCCCGAAGACGTCTGCAAGCCACCGAGGCTTCTGCTGCTCGCGGCCAGACACCGCCACTTCCTTCCCCACACTCCTCTGCAGGAGGCACTCGACATGTTTGATGCCGCCGGCCCTCCTATCATAGAGGCGGATGATGACGACAGGGTGAGGAGCGGTGGTCCCGACACAGACGCTCTTGTGATCGCCGCGAGTGGCTCCTCGCTCGGAGATTCACGATCTTCGTCGAGGAGCTCATCCATCCCGACAGCGATCACAAGAGCATCCGTTTCGGGACCACCGCTGCTCACCCTGTCGTCATCATCGAAGGGACAGACAAGTGGCACAGTTCGCCGTTCCTTCCACGGCGGCTCTAGCGTGCTCCGCGTCAGGGCAGCGGAAGCAAGCCGGATGACCGTCTTCCGGCAGAAGATCTGCCGGGCAAGAAAAACAGCTCTTGGCCCTCGGTTGTTTCTTTGAGGAATTTGTCCATCGTTCTTTAGCTAGGTGTTCGCTGAAAGAAAAAGGAGGACGAATGCCGGTAAGCATGGCATTATATAATGTGCTTGGGGGCGGAGCCCCAGCTGATAGGTGCATCGTTGAATTTTCAGTGCTCGCACTCACGCGCACGAGCATAGCCCATAAGGCGAAGCCTAAACGGCAAAGCCTAAACGGCGAAGCCTACGAGAAATAGAACCATCACATCACATTATAATATTGTAACTTTATAATGATATAACTGTATAACCTTTCAACTTTATTACCTTTTGTACATTGTAACAATGTTACCATTATAACAGTTGTCATCCTGTAACCTTGTATCATGTAATTTTATAACCGCATAACTTTGTAACTTTATTACCTTATAACCTTGTCACCTTGGAACTTCATAATCTTCTATTCTTGTGACTTTATAAACCTGTAAGATTGCCAGCTTGTAACCTTGTAACCATGTAACTTTATAACCTTAAAACCATTTAAACTTATATTTTTATGACCTTGTAAGTGGTACTTGTACAGGTAGGTTCAACAGTTGGTGATTGTTCTCAAGGTAAATTAGAAGGTAGGTGATCTTACATTGGTAATTTAGATGTCTGATAACCTTGTAACCATGTGAACTTATCATATTGTAACATTGTCACCTCATGACCTTGTAACTTTATAATTTTCTAACCGTATAACCATGTCACTTTGTAACCTCATAAACATATAACCTTGTAACTTCATAATTGTATAACTGTATAACCTTCTAACCTTCTAACCTTCTTACCTTCTAAATGTATAATGTTATAACCTTGTAACTTCATAATTGTATAACAGTATAACCTTGTAACTATATAACCTTATAGTCAAATTACCTTGTAACGTCAGAATTTTATAACTGTATAACCATATAACCATAAAACCTTGTAACCATTGAAACCATCTAACATTGTTGCCTTGTAAGCTTGTAAACTTGTAATCATGTAACTTTATGAACTTAAAACTGTAACTTTATAATTATGTAACCGTATAAACTTGTCAATTTGTAACCTTATAAACCTATAACCTTGTAACATCATGATTGTATAACAGTATAACCTTGTAACTATATAACTTTATAGTCAAATTACCTTGTAATGTCATAATTTTATAACTGTATAACCATATAACTTTGTTACTGTACAACCTTATAGCCTCGTAACCATTGAAACCAGCTAACATTGTTGCCTTGTAAGCTTGTAAACTTGTAATCATGTAACTTTATTAACTTAAAACTGTAACTTTATAATTGTATAACCGTATAAACTTGTCAATTTGTAACCTTATAAACCTATAACCTTGTAACATCATGATTGTATAACAGTATAACCTTGTAACTGTATAGCTTTATAGTCAAATTACCTTGTAATGTCATAATTTTATAACTGTATAACCTTATAACTTTGTTACTGTACAACCTTATAACCTTGTAACCATTGAAACCATCTAACATTGTTGCCTTGTAAGCTTGTAAACTTGTAATCATGTAACTTCATGAACTTAAAACTGTAACTTTATAATTGTGTAAACGTATAAATTTGTCAATTTGTAACCTTATAAACCTATAACCTTGTAACATCATGATTGTATAACAGTATAACCTTGTAACTATATAACTTTATAGTCAAATTACCTTGTAATGTCATAATTTTATAACTGTATAACCATATAACTTTGTTACTGTACAACCTTATAGCCTCGTAACCATTGAAACCAGCTAACATTGTTGCCTTGTAAGCTTGTAAACTTGTAATCATGTAACTTTATTAACTTAAAACTGTAACTTTATAATTGTATAACCGTATAAACTTGTCAATTTGTAACCTTATAAACCTATAACCTTGTAACATCATGATTGTATAACAGTATAACCTAGTAACTGTATAGCTTTATAGTCAAATTACCTTGTAACGTCAGAATTTTATAACTGTATAACCATATAACCATAAAACCTTGTAACCATTGAAACCATCTAACATTGTTGCTTTGTAAGCTTGTAAACTTGTAATCATGTAACTTTATGAACTTAAAACTGTAACTTTATAATTATGTAACCGTATAAACTTGTCAATTTGTAACCTTATAAACCTATAACCTTGTAACATCATGATTGTATAACAGTATAACCTTGTAACTGTATAGCTTTATAGTCAAATTACCTTGTAATGTCATAATTTTATAACTGTATAACCTTATAACTTTGTTACTGTACAACCTTATAACCTTGTAACCATTGAAACCATCTAACATTGTTGCCTTGTAAGCTTGTAAACTTGTAATCATGTAACTTCATGAACTTAAAACTGTAACTTTATAATTGTGTAAATGTATAAATTTGTCAATTTGTAACCTTATAAACCTATAACCTTGTAACATCATGATTGTATAACAGTATAACCTTGTAACTATATAACTTTATAGTCAAATTACCTTGTAATGTCATAATTTTATAACTGTATAACCATATAACTTTGTTACTGTACAACCTTATAGCCTCGTAACCATTGAAACCAGCTAACATTGTTGCCTTGTAAGCTTGTAAACTTGTAATCATGTAACTTTATTAACTTAAAACTGTAACTTTATAATTGTATAACCGTATAAACTTGTCAATTTGTAACCTTATAAACCTATAACCTTGTAACATCATGATTGTATAACAGTATAACCTAGTAACTGTATAGCTTTATAGTCAAATTACCTTGTAACGTCAGAATTTTATAACTGTATAACCATATAACCATAAAACCTTGTAACCATTGAAACCATCTAACATTGTTGCTTTGTAAGCTTGTAAACTTGTAATCATGTAACTTTATGAACTTAAAACTGTAACTTTATAATTATGTAACCGTATAAACTTGTCAATTTGTAACCTTATAAACCTATAACCTTGTAACATCATGATTGTATAACAGTATAACCTTGTAACTATATAACTTTATAGTCAAATTACCTTGTAACGTCATAATTTTATAACTGTATAACCATATAACTTTGTTACTGTACAACCTTATAGCCTCGTAACCATTGAAACCAGCTAACATTGTTGCCTTGTAAGCTTGTAAACTTGTAATCATGTAACTTTATTAACTTAAAACTGTAACTTTATAATTGTATAACCGTATAAACTTGTCAATTTGTAACCTTATAAACCTATAACCTTGTAACATCATGATTGTATAACAGTATAACCTTGTAACTGTATAGCTTTATAGTCAAATTACCTTGTAATGTCATAATTTTATAACTGTATAACCTTATAACTTTGTTACTGTACAACCTTATAACCTTGTAACCATTGAAACCATCTAACATTGTTGCCTTGTAAGCTTGTAAACTTGTAATCATGTAACTTCATGAACTTAAAACTGTAACTTTATAATTGTGTAAACGTATAAATTTGTCAATTTGTAACCTTATAAACCTATAACCTTGTAACATCATGATTGTATAACAGTATAACCTTGTAACTATATAACTTTATAGTCAAATTACCTTGTAATGTCATAATTTTATAACTGTATAACCATATAACTTTGTTACTGTACAACCTTATAGCCTCGTAACCATTGAAACCAGCTAACATTGTTGCCTTGTAAGCTTGTAAACTTGTAATCATGTAACTTTATTAACTTAAAACTGTAACTTTATAATTGTATAACCGTATAAACTTGTCAATTTGTAACCTTATAAACCTATAACCTTGTAACATCATGATTGTATAACAGTATAACCTTGTAACTATATAACTTTATAGTCAAATTACCTTGTAATGTCATAATTTTATAACTGTATAACCATATAACTTTGTTACTGTACAACCTTATAGCCTCGTAACCATTGAAACCAGCTAACATTGTTGCCTTGTAAGCTTGTAAACTTGTAATCATGTAACTTTATTAACTTAAAACTGTAACTTTATAATTGTATAACCGTATAAACTTGTCAATTTGTAACCTTATAAACCTATAACCTTGTAACATCATGATTGTATAACAGTATAACCTTGTAACTGTATAGCTTTATAGTCAAATTACCTTGTAACGTCAGAATTTTATAACTGTATAACCATATAACCATAAAACCTTGTAACCATTGAAACCATCTAACATTGTTGCTTTGTAAGCTTGTAAACTTGTAATCATGTAACTTTATGAACTTAAAACTGTAACTTTATAATTATGTAACCGTATAAACTTGTCAATTTGTAACCTTATAAACCTATAACCTTGTAACATCATGATTGTATAACAGTATAACCTTGTAACTATATAACTTTATAGTCAAATTACCTTGTAATGTCATAATTTTATAACTGTATAACCATATAACTTTGTTACTATACAACCTTATAGCCTCGTAACCATTGAAACCAGCTAACATTGTTTCCTTGTAAGCTTGTAAACTTGTAATCATGTAACTTTATTAACTTAAAACTGTAACTTTATAATTGTATAACCGTATAAACTTGTCAATTTGTAACCTTATAAACCTATAACCTTGTAACATCATGATTGTATAACAGTATAACCTTGTAACTGTATAGCTTTATAGTCAAATTACCTTGTAATGTCATAATTTTATAACTGTATAACCTTATAACTTTGTTACTGTACAACCTTATAACCTTGTAACCATTGAAACCATCTAACATTGTTGCCTTGTAAGCTTGTAAACTTGTAATCATGTAACTTCATGAACTTAAAACTGTAACTTTATAATTGTGTAAACGTATAAATTTGTCAATTTGTAACCTTATAAACCTATAACCTTGTAACATCATAATTGTATAACCGTATAACCTTGTAACTTTATAACCTTATGAACTTGTTTCCTTGTAAGTAGTCCTTCTACAGGTAAGTTCAACAGTTGTTGATTGTTCTCAATGTAAGTTAGAAGTTAGGTGATCCTTACATTGGTAATGTAGATGTCATAGGCTGATAACCTTATTACCTTATACCCTGATAACCTTGTAACCATCACATCACATTATAATATTGTAACTTTATAATGATATAACTGTATGACCTTGCAACTTTATTACCTTTTGTACATTGTAACAAACATTGTCACCCTGTAACCTTGTATCATGTAATTTTATAACCGCATAACCTTGTCACCTTGGAACTTCATAATCTTCTATTCTTGAGACTTATTATAACCTTGTAAGATTGCCAACTTGTAACCTTGTAACTTGGATGAAAGCATCTGCTAAATGTAATGTAATGTAATGTAATAACCATGTAACCATATAAACTTGTAATTTAGAACCTGATAACTTATTCTTCATTCATTCTTGATTCTTCATAACTGTACAACCTTATAACCTTGTAACCTTGTAACTTCATGATCTTATAACCTTGCAACTTTTAAACATATAAACATATAACCTCATATAATCTTGTAACCTCATAACCTGTACAACATTGTAATTTAATTTTGTAATCATGTAACTTTCTAACCACATAAACTTGTCACCTTGTAACCTTATAAACATTTAACCTTGCAATGTCATAATTGACACTCCAATTCAAAATGTCTAAGGTAAGATATGAGAGCTAGTAAGTATTCAGTGAAAGACATTTTCAACTACTCTGAACTCTGAAGTAGGTATCATGGCCTATCAAACAAAGTGATTGATTCTGAACATATGTGTAACTGCTTTAAATCAAGCCAGTAATGGTAAACACCTCCACTGTTTCACAAGCATCTCCCTGCAATTTGTCATTGACATTACTCCAAATCATCATGCCAATGCCCCATTTAAGAACTGACTGAAAGTTGTTACGACCCTTGGTCATATTTAGGTATGTATTTGTGGATATGTCCTTGTCAGTAGTGTGTGTGTGTGTGTGTGTGTGTGTGTGTATGTGTCCATGTCCATATGAGAGACTAGGTTTGTGCCAGGACAAGGTGGCCGTTCCTGATTGGCCAACTGGATTTGGAGCATGTGCAGCTGATTGGCTACCTTGTAACAGACTGATCTTCAAATACGGAGTCAACCCGCCTGCTGAGCGACAGAGTCTCCATTCCCATGCCTCAACCTGACCAGTTAGACTGTATTAGCTCTGTGTACATTTTCAAGTGAATTTTGTTTAAGCATTAAGTTTAGGTTTGGAAACTGTAGGGGTGGACTGCAATTTTCTTTGTAAGTCGTTTTCTCCTGTGTTTTGATTTAGTGAAGGAGGTAGACATAGCCCTCTGTTAGTTCCATTCTTTATTTTTGGATAGTCTAGTTATAATTACCTCAAGCAGCTTTGTTTGGTTTATTGTTTTGGCCTTGGTCCACCCTGAAGCCTGTGCTTCCAGTTTGTGTTAAGTCGATATTTAATATCTACTTTTGTGCCCCATGGTCCAACTTGTGCTATGCCTGTATTGACACTCTCCTAGACGGGGCGTAGACTTGTGGCTAGAGATCCATTGAATATCTGGGTTCGTACATAACAACCAGCATAGGGAGATATTTACATTAAAATAAAGGTTTTTTTAGGCTGTAACTCTGCTTCAGTAATGCTTGCAGTAATTCTGACACCTGAAGAACAAACTTATCTTTCAGGGGAGAACATGATTATGCATGTAGTCAAAGGGGTTCAAGAGCAGTAACTATATTTAACATTTCATGTTTAAAGTGTGTGCAATGTGTGTGCGTCAGCATGCAATATTATAATATATTATATATATATAAAATATATTTAAGTGCCTTGGGTACCTTGAAAGGCGCTCTGAAAATTAAAGTTATTATTATTATTTATTACTAAATATGTAATATGTGCTATATCGATGTGTGCGTGTGTGTGCGCGCGCGTGCCTGTGTCTGCATAAATACACAAGCATTTTCTGTAGATGTATAAATATAAGTTTGCATAGAGACATTGTTAAAATATAAAAAATATCATGTATACAGTGTGAAACAGAAAGATGATGGAAATGGCATTAATATATGCATAATATAAATATAACAATGTGTGAAACGGAAAAAGGAAATATATGAATGTTCATCGTGTTCACATTAAAAGGTCTACAGGAGGCCAAACGTGTAGAAAGTGTAATGGCATGTAGATTAGCGCTGGAAATAACTATACATATCTAATATATGTATTTATATATATTCTAATATTATGTTGTCAATATAGTATTCCTATAATATTCCTGGTGTGTCTGTGGTAGTCAGTATTGAGTTTAGTGACCTTGTCATATTTCATAATATTTTACAGAGTATGATATTCCTATAATATTCCTATTATAGGGATTTACAGTGTGTCTGTGGTAGTCAGTAGTTGTGACTTTATTGTACTTTGTAATATTTTCTATGGTTATCTTCTATGGTAACCTAATAGAAATATCATAGCAAAACGCTGTCCCGATATTTACTGTCTCCTTTTGTAAAGTCTGTCAATTTAATGCTGCCTTGCTTATCGGTCAAGGTCCACACCTCGGAGAACAGGACTTAATATTTTATTCTAAACAGGTGTTAGGCATTGTTCAATTCGGCATATATCCAATCTACCAAATAACACGTATTATAATACAGTTTCAACTTTTAGAACAGACTCTCACTGGTCGCTGCCGCCCTCCACGGTGTATTTTTGAGGAGATAAGCTAACAGGCGAACTAATTATAAAAGTTGAACTTTTATTAAAACAAGTCTTACCCAGTGGATTGTATGCATGCCGAAATGAAGAGTGGCAAAATCTGTATAATGTTCCTATGGGGATTTAGAGTTTGTATTTTCCTTATCGAACTATATAAAGGTTTTCTTAAGTATCACTATCATAATCCTATAGGGACTTATAGTATGTCTGTGGTAGGCTACTCAGTAGTGAGTTTAGATAATGTAACAATAATCAATACAACTAATAGAAATACAAAAATGATAAGTAGAATATAAATTAAGGATTAGTGTAAACCCATGATACCGACACTTTTAACACGATAAGCAGACTTACAGATGTTACCAGTCTCGATCGCTTACTTAAATATGGATTACTAAATATGTAATATGTGCTATATCGATATGTGTCTGTGTGTGCCTGTGTCAGTATACAGACACAAGCATTTTGTGTAGATGTAAAAATATAGTAATGCATGAACACGTTGTTCTAAAATATTGTGGTTACCACTGTTCAATTCGGCATATATCCAATCTCAAACACAGCACGTATTTTAATACAATCTCAACTTTTAGAACAGACTCACACTGGTCGCTGCCGCCCTCCACGGTGTATTTTGAGGGGAAAGGACAATAGAATAACAGGCGAACTAATTCGTAAAGTTAAGATTTTATTGAAACAAGTGCTACCCAGTGGAATGTATGCATGCCGAAATGAAGAGTGGATATTGTTGACAAATGAAAGGCCGTAAGTTTTGCTCTACCGGCTATGTAGGTTTTCCGAAAAGTAAGGTAACTTTAAATTACGCGATGCTCTCCCCATCTGAAAATGACGAACTATATATAATATCTTAAAGGACTATTACAGGACTATTTTAGTGATGTTTCGTGAGGCAGTGTATGTCTAGCTACATCACTTACTGTAAAAACTTTACAAGTAATATTCACTTCAAGTGGCCTTTATTAAAACATTTGCTATAATTACCATAACGATTGCACTACTCCATTAAGACCCATAGCCATGTTCAGGAGTGCTTCTCATGTTTTATGTATCACTAGGATATAATATTCCTTTAATATTCCCATAGGGACTTACACAATATTTTGTGTCTAAAAATAACATTAGAAACACTAAAATAAAAAGAATGAATGCGAATACAATCTAAACTATTATGGCGTTATGTAAACCTGTACTGCCGAGAAATGTTATTATAATGTTCTTGTGTTGATTTTGTGTGTTTGTGGTACTCAGTGAGTTTATAGTGACGTTATTCATTATTATATCGTTATATACTTCATAGTGTTTTTTTTAATTTATTTTATCTCTTAAGGTATCCCAATAGTATTCATATAGGGCCGTATGGTGTATCTGTGGTACTCAGCCGTGATTTTATATTCACTGTATTGTACTTTATAGTGTTGTTGTTGTTTTTATCTCTTTTGGTATCTGTAGATTATTCCTATAGTGTTCATATTGGGCATTATAGTGTGTATTTGGAATTTAGCCGTGAGTTTACAGTGATTGTATTGTACTTTATACTGTTTATATCTCTTATGGTGGCCTATGGTTTATCTAGCTCATTATTACGCACTTGGTCTCCCTTGGCGACGCTCTGTGAAGCAACAATCCAGTAATTCTAGAACAGTGCATTTGGTGTTGAGCGGTGACCGGGAACAGTCAGGGAACTTTGGGACTAAACTGGGTTTGCACTGAACTTCTTTTTTATTTTAATATAAATGAAGACTTTCAGATTTTTGCAGGATGGATTTCAAAGAAGAGAAGTGCTCTCGCTGCATCAAGGTTGGAGGAAACAACAGCTATCAGCTAAGAAGACACGTCAAGGTTTCACTAAGGTAAGTTACAGCCTGACAAAGCGCAGCTCGGTTTAGCGGACGTTTACTTGTCTTCAATAAACTTGTCACGGGACATTTTGTTAGCTGTTCTCCCGGCAGACTTGCTACAATGATATGAGGAATATCAGTCCTCCATAAAGGGCCCTCTGCCTCCTCATTACCTCAATGTGATCATCCAGTTCAAAGTTGCTGCTGCTCTAAACACAAAGACACAGATAGTGAGGACACTGGGCATTTGGTGCTTGTTTGAAAATCCATGCATCATAATTATCAGGCAACAGGCAACTTATTAATGGTGCTTGTTGTTGTAGAGGTAGGAGGAAAGTTGAACTGAATCCAACAGTGCGATCTGCATGTAGGCCTGCAGTCTAGCAGTGATTAAAGGACTACAGATATCACCGTCTACAGTAGCCTACATATTTGTAGTAATCCTTACGGAAAATCAGTAGAATATTCCTAAAATAAACCGATAATAATAGGCACTTCAAGGCACTCAGTGAATATAGTATATCGCACGTTATGGTATTTTATCTCCTATGGTGTCGCTATAGTAGTCCTAATAATATTCCTATAGCGACAGAGTGTGTTTGTGGTACTCACTGAGTTCATACTGACTCTATCATATCTCTTTAGATTGTGGTATTACTATAATATTCCTATAATATTCCTATAGGCTCTTGTAATATTGCTGTAATATTTCTAAATGTTCACATGCACGCACACACGCCCACACACACCCACACCCACACAAAAACACTGAACAACAGTATATAGGTCTTAATTCCATGCTACTTTCACCACTGGTTTAGACTAGGGTTGTTTAAGGTGCCTGTGTATCTCAAAACTTTGTTTGTTACTCCATTTTTCATCCACCAGACTCTGGTGCACAGACAGACACTGATCCACTGCCTCAATACCATGTGCCCTAATGACTGCAAATCCTGCAAAATGTTCTCAAAGAGCAAAAGAAATTGCAGACCATTGCAAATACATCAACTCAAGGGATGTAACCTTGTATTGTGGTTTTGAAAAAACACACTATTCTGCTTGTGCATTATACATGACATTCATTTGCCTATCACTAATCATTTGTCTGCACCTTCGTTTCACAGATTTCTTGCCAACGGAGGAGACACTTCCATTCCAAATGAATGAGGTGCAGTCTAAGGTAAGGTATGAGAGCTACTAAGTATTCAGTGAAAGAAGACATTTTCAACTACTCTGAACTCTGAAATAGTTATGATGGCCTCAAATACTCTGTGTATTCAAACAGAATGTTTCTAAAATCTGTGTAACTGTTCAAAGTCAAGGCAATCAAGGTGCAATGGCAAACCTCCAACATTTCACGTGCATCTTCCTGCATTTGGAAATTGACGTTACTTAAAATCAAACATATCATGCCTTGATTAGTGAAGAATTTGGCCAATGGTCCATTTAAGAACAAAGTGCAAGTACAGGTTGAAAACAAACAAGATATGAGCTAGAGTTGGAAAATCCTGAAGAAATATCAAACCCCAAATTGGCAACAGTCTTTACAACCGGTCAAGAACGGCGTGTGAAACCATCAAATGAAAATGTACGAGACGGCACATTCAGAGAATAATGACATTTGAAAGAGATTCAGCTCGGATCTTCTTGGATTTGTTGCACCAACCCAGTACAGATGACTGATGACAGAAAATGGCCCATTTCAAGATGTTTTCACTCAACATTTCAAAAAAGACACATTTTTGACCTGCTGTTTGAAAGGACAGTGCCTCAATCCAAGTGGAAGGCTCAACTTGAAGTTGGAACAATATTTTTTCCTTGCCGAATCATTTCAAGGATCATCTTCTAAGTCTGCATCAAAGGAAGTTGTCTTCTGGTCATTTGGAAGCGTTACTGAGCAGAATTCGATTTTTGTCACGGTTTACCAAATGGAATTTTCATTTCAAAGTCTACTTCCTGATTTCTTCACATCAATTTTTCAACTGAAAGTCAATTTGCAAGCAACTGAACTAGTGGATGGAGCCATCATTTGAAATCCATGTGATTGAGGTAAGCAAACTTTCAGTTTTAGTATAAATCACACCACATTTTTACTCCACATAATATGAATTATTAGATAGCTACTAATTAGCTATCTAATTGATAGCTAGCTATCTTGATTGACGTGTTAGAAAAGATGTATACATTGTGGTTTACATTCTATAACTGTTAGTATTTTGTCATTTTTGCAAGTACACTAACAATGTGTGAATGTTTCATGTTTTATAATGCATAACGCTGAATGTAGTGTGAGCTTAGAGAGACAGTTCTACCATGAACCTCGTTGTTATGACAAAGTTCAAAGTTAGAATTGAATTTATTAGAAATCTTGTAACAGATGTATACTTTTTCTCTCATGAAAAACCAAGCCAATATCACGGCCCTCATCCTCCTAGGCTAAAGGTAACACTAACTAATGACTGCAAATTCTGCAAAACGTTCTCAAAGAGAAACAGAAATTGCAGACCATTGCAAAGACATCAACTTAAGTGATATAGTCTTATCATGTCTTTTTGAAAAAACACTCTTCTGCTTGTGCATTATTCATGACATTTATCTGTCTGCATCATAATTTGTCTGCACCTTCGTTTCACAGATTTCTTGCCAACGGAGGAGACACTATTTATTATAGAATATTTTTTCCTTGCCGAATCATTTCAAGGATCATCTTCTAAGTGTGCATCAAAGGAAGTTGTCTTCTGGTCATTTGGAAGCGTTACTGAGCAGAATTCGATTTTTGTCACGGTTTACCAAATGGCATTTTCATTTCAAAGTCTACTTCCTGATTTCTTCACATCAATTTTTCAACTGAAAGTCAATTTGCAAGCAACTGAAATAGTGGATGGAGCCATCATTTGAAATCCATGTGATTGAGGTAAGCAAACTTTCAGTTTTAGTATAAATCACACCACATTTTTACTCCACATAATATGAATTATTAGATAGCTACTAATTAGCTATCTAATTGATAGCTAGCTATCTTGATTGACGTGTTAGAAAAGATGTATACATTGTGGTTTACATTCTATAACTGTTAGTATTTTGTCATTTTTGCAAGTACACTGTAACAATGTGTGAATGTTTCATGTTTTATAATGCATAACGCTGAATGTAGTGTGAGCTTAGAGAGACAGTTCTACCATGAACCTCGTTGTTATGACAAAGTTCAAAGTTAGAATTGAATTTATTAGAAATCTTGTAACAGATGTATACTTTTTCTCTCATGAAAAACCAAGCCAATATCACGGCCCACATCCTCCTAGGCTAAAGGTAACACTAACTAATGACTGCAAATTCTGCAAAACGTTCTCAAAGAGAAACAGAAATTGCAGACCATTGCAAAGACATCAACTTAAGTGATATAGTCTTATCATGTCTTTTTGAAAAAACACTCTTCTGCTTGTGCATTATACATGACATTTATCTGTCTGCATCATAATTTGTCTGCACCTTCGTTTCACAGATTTCTTGCCAATGGAGGAGACACTATTTATTATAGAATATTTTTTCTTTGCCGAATCATTTCAAGGATCATCTTCTAAGTGTGCATCAAAGGAAGTTGTCTTCTGGTCATTTGGAAGAGTTACTGAGCAGAATTCGATTTTTGTCACGGTTTACCAAATGGCATTTTCATTTCAAAGTCTACTTCCTGATTTCTTCACATCAATTTTTCAACTGAAAGTCAATTTGCAAGCAACTGAACTAGTGGATGGAGCCATCATTTGAAATCCATGTGATTGAGGTAAGCAAACTTTCAGTTTTAGTATAAATCACACCACATTTTTACTCCACATAATATGAATTATTAGATAGCTACTAATTAGCTATCTAATTGATAGCTAGCTATCTTGATTGACGTGTTAGAAAAGATGTATACATTGTGGTTTACATTCTATAACTGTTAGTATTTTGTCATTTTTGCAAGTACACTGTAACAATGTGTGAATGTTTCATGTTTTATAATGCATAACGCTGAATGTAGTGTGAGCTTAGAGAGACAGTTCTACCATGAACCTCGTTGTTATGACAAAGTTCAAAGTTAGAATTGAATTTATTAGAAATCTTGTAACAGATGTATACTTTTTCTCTCATGAAAAACCAAGCCAATATCACGGCCCTCATCCTCCTAGGCTAAAGGTAACACTAACTAATGACTGCAAATTCTGCAAAACGTTCTCAAAGAGAAACAGAAATTGCAGACCATTGCAAAGACATCAACTTAAGTGATATAGTCTTATCATGTCTTTTTGAAAAAACACTCTTCTGCTTGTGCATTATTCATGACATTTATCTGTCTGCATCATAATTTGTCTGCACCTTCGTTTCACAGATTTCTTGCCAACGGAGGAGACACTATTTATTATAGAATATTTTTTCCTTGCCGAATCATTTCAAGGATCATCTTCTAAGTGTGCATCAAAGGAAGTTGTCTTCTGGTCATTTGGAAGCGTTACTGAGCAGAATTCGATTTTTGTCACGGTTTACCAAATGGCATTTTCATTTCAAAGTCTACTTCCTGATTTCTTCACATCAATTTTTCAACTGAAAGTCAATTTGCAAGCAACTGAACTAGTGGATGGAGCCATCATTTGAAATCCATGTGATTGAGGTAAGCAAACTTTCAGTTTTAGTATAAATCACACCACATTTTTACTCCACATAATATGAATTATTAGATAGCTACTAATTAGCTATCTAATTGATAGCTAGCTATCTTGATTGACGTGTTAGAAAAGATGTATACATTGTGGTTTACATTCTATAACTGTTAGTATTTTGTCATTTTTGCAAGTACACTGTAACAATGTGTGAATGTTTCATGTTTTATAATGCATAACGCTGAATGTAGTGTGAGCTTAGAGAGACAGTTCTACCATGAACCTCGTTGTTATGACAAAGTTCAAAGTTAGAATTGAATTTATTAGAAATCTTGTAACAGATGTATACTTTTTCTCTCATGAAAAACCAAGCCAATATCACGGCCCACATCCTCCTAGGCTAAAGGTAACACTAACTAATGACTGCAAATTCTGCAAAACGTTCTCAAAGAGAAACAGAAATTGCAGACCATTGCAAAGACATCAACTTAAGTGATATAGTCTTATCATGTCTTTTTGAAAAAACACTCTTCTGCTTGTGCATTATACATGACATTTATCTGTCTGCATCAATATTGTCTCACCTTCGTTAACAGATTTCTTGCCATAGAGGAAACTTTTTATTTAGAATATTTCTTTTGCCGAATCATTTCAAGATCATCTTCTAAGTTGCATCAAAGGAATTGTCTTTGGTCATTTGGAAGCGTTCTTGCAGATTTGCATTTTTACAGGTTTACAAATGCATCTTATTCAAATTACTTACCTATTCATTTCATCAATGAGGCAATCAATTTGCAACATGAATTTGGATGAGATCATTTGAAATCCATTGAAGGTAAGCAAACTTTAAGTTTTATATCAATTAACACATTTTTACTCATAATATAATTATTGATAGCTACTAATTAGCATCAATTGTATACTCTATCAATTACTTCTATAAATTTACATTTGTTACATATTGATAATTTTATTTGATGATTGCAAGTACACTTTACAATGTGTGATGATGTTTCAGTTTATATGTAGTATGAAGTTACTTAGAGACATTTTACCATGAATCGTTGTTATGAAAAGTTAATTAGTAATTGAATTTATAGAAATGTTGAACAAGAATTTTTCATTATGTAAATCAAGCCAATTAGCTATCCTCTGCAAAGGTAACACTAACAATGCTGCAAATTTGTAAATCTAAGACAGAAATTAGGACTTAAAGAACAATTCAAGCTTATAGTCTAAATTAGTTTTAAAATTTCTTGTTTGTGAAATATACTTTTTCTTTGACACAATGCAATTTTCGCACCTTCGTTTCACATTCTTGCCAAGGAGGAGACACTTTATATAGAATATTTTTCTTGCCGAATCATTCAAGCATTCTATTCTCAAAGAAGTGTCTTCTGTCATTGAAGCGTGCAATGATTTGTCACGGTTACAAAGTTATTTTTCTCATTTCACATCAATTGCACAATATTGAGACATTGATCCATATGAACATTATTAGTAAAACCATTTATAAAAAAATTTATCATAATAGAATTATTGATAGCTACTATAGCTTAATGATACACTTATATTAAATGTATTTGTTACACAATGTTGTATTTTATTGATACCTGAATGTGGAATTTTCATGTTTTATGAAAGAATTGTTGATTAGAACTTCTGACTTTTTATGAAAACAAGTAAATATATTAGAAAGGTAACACTAACTATCTGAAACGCAAAATTCCAGGAACAAAATTCAGACATTAAAGCACAACTAATGATAATCTTAATGTCTTTGAAAAAAATCCTGCTGCTATCAACATTATGTCTTCATATTTTTGCACTCTTCGTTTTGCAATAGAGACATTTATTTATAAATATTTTTCTTCGTTTTCAAGATCTTCAAGTAGGAAGTTGTCTTTTTTTGGAATTACTGCGAATTATTTTGTCCGTTTCAAATGGCATTCAAAAGTTCTTCCTATTTCTTACACAATTTGATAGTCAATTTACAATGAATATATAGCCTCTTTGAATCTTCATTATAGCAACTTTCATTTGAAATAAACATTGTTACCACATAATATGATTATTAGATTGTTAATTATACAATTTACTACATTATTGATTTAGAAAAGTTATTTGTTTAATTTATACTTATTTTTGCTTTTTGAAAATGTAACATGTGGTTTCATTTTATAACTGTATGTATTGATTAGAGAACAGTTCAATGAACTCGTTTTATACAAAGCAAATTAGAATTGAATTATTAGAAGTAACAGTGTTACTTCTCTTGAAACAAGCCAAATAGCAATCTCGTAATAACTATGACTGCAAATTCTGCAAAACGTTCTCAAGAGAAACAGAAATTGCAGACCATTGCAAAGACATCAACTTAAGTGAATAGTTTTCATGTCTTTTGAAAAAAATCTTCTGCTTGTGCATTATCATGACATTTATCTGTCTGCATCATAATTTGTCTGCACCTTCGTTTCACAGATTTCTTGCCAAGAGAGACACTTATTTATTATAGAATATTTTTTCTTGCCGAATCATTTCAAGGATCATCTTCTAAGTGTGCATCAAAGGAAGTTGTCTTCTGGTCATTTGGAAGCGTTACTGAGCAGAATTCGATTTTTGTCACGGTTTACCAAATGGCATTTTCATTTCAAAGTCTACTTCCTGATTTCTTCACATCAATTTGTCAACTGAAAGTCAATTTGCAAGCAACTGAACTAGTGGATGGAGCCATCATTTGAAATCCATGTGATTGAGGTAAGCAAACTTTCAGTTTTAGTATAAATCACACCACATTTTTACTCCACATAATATGAATTATTAGATAGCTACTAATTAGCTATCTAATTGATAGCTAGCTATCTTGATTGACGTGTTAGAAAAGATGTATACATTGTGGTTTACATTCTATAACTGTTAGTATTTTGTCATTTTTGCAAGTACACTGTAACAATGTGTGAATGTTTCATGTTTTATAATGCATAACGCTGAATGTAGTGTGAGCTTAGAGAGACAGTTCTACCATGAACCTCGTTGTTATGACAAAGTTCAAAGTTAGAATTGAATTTATTAGAAATCTTGTAACAGATGTATACTTTTTCTCTCATGAAAAACCAAGCCAATATCACGGCCCACATCCTCCTAGGCTAAAGGTAACACTAACTAATGACTGCAAATTCTGCAAAACGTTCTCAAAGAGAAACAGAAATTGCAGACCATTGCAAAGACATCAACTTAAGTGATATAGTCTTATCATGTCTTTTTGAAAAAACACTCTTCTGCTTGTGCATTATTCATGACATTTATCTGTCTGCATCATAATTTGTCTGCACCTTCGTTTCACAGATTTCTTGCCAATGGAGGAGACACTATTTATTATAGAATATTTTTTCTTTGCCGAATCATTTCAAGGATCATCTTCTAAGTGTGCATCAAAGGAAGTTGTCTTCTGGTCATTTGGAAGCGTTACTGAGCAGAATTCGATTTTTGTCACGGTTTACCAAATGGCATTTTCATTTCAAAGTCTACTTCCTGATTTCTTCACATCAATTTGTCAACTGAAAGTCAATTTGCAAGCAACTGAACTAGTGGATGGAGCCATCATTTGAAATCCATGTGATTGAGGTAAGCAAACTTTCAGTTTTAGTATAAATCACACCACATTTTTACTCCACATAATATGAATTATTAGATAGCTACTAATTAGCTATCTAATTGATAGCTAGCTATCTTGATTGACGTGTTAGAAAAGATGTATACATTGTGGTTTACATTCTATAACTGTTAGTATTTTGTCATTTTTGCAAGTACACTGTAACAATGTGTGAATGTTTCATGTTTTATAATGCATAACGCTGAATGTAGTGTGAGCTTAGAGAGACAGTTCTACCATGAACCTCGTTGTTATGACAAAGTTCAAAGTTAGAATTGAATTTATTAGAAATCTTGTAACAGATGTATACTTTTTCTCTCATGAAAAACCAAGCCAATATCACGGCCCACATCCTCCTAGGCTAAAGGTAACACTAACTAATGACTGCAAATTCTGCAAAACGTTCTCAAAGAGAAACAGAAATTGCAGACCATTGCAAAGACATCAACTTAAGTGATATAGTCTTATCATGTCTTTTTGAAAAAACACTCTTCTGCTTGTGCATTATTCATGACATTTATCTGTCTGCATCATAATTTGTCTGCACCTTCGTTTCACAGATTTCTTGCCAATGGAGGAGACACTTATTTATTATAGAATATTTTTTCTTTGCCGAATCATTTCAAGGATCATCTTCTAAGTCGTGCATCAAAGGAAGTTGTCTTCTGGTCATTTGGAAGCGTTACTGAGCAGAATTCGATTTTTGTCACGGTTTACCAAATGGCATTTTCATTTCAAAGTCTACTTCCTGATTTCTTCACATCAATTTGTCAACTGAAAGTCAATTTGCAAGCAACTGAACTAGTGGATGGAGCCATCATTTGAAATCCATGTGATTGAGGTAAGCAAACTTTCAGTTTTAGTATAAATCACACCACATTTTTACTCCACATAATATGAATTATTAGATAGCTACTAATTAGCTATCTAATTGATAGCTAGCTATCTTGATTGACGTGTTAGAAAAGATGTATACATTGTGGTTTACATTCTATAACTGTTAGTATTTTGTCATTTTTGCAAGTACACTGTAACAATGTGTGAATGTTTCATGTTTTATAATGCATAACGCTGAATGTAGTGTGAGCTTAGAGAGACAGTTCTACCATGAACCTCGTTGTTATGACAAAGTTCAAAGTTAGAATTGAATTTATTAGAAATCTTGTAACAGATGTATACTTTTTCTCTCATGAAAAACCAAGCCAATATCACGGCCCACATCCTCCTAGGCTAAAGGTAACACTAACTAATGACTGCAAATTCTGCAAAACGTTCTCAAAGAGAAACAGAAATTGCAGACCATTGCAAAGACATCAACTTAAGTGATATAGTCTTATCATGTCTTTTTGAAAAAACACTCTTCTGCTTGTGCATTATTCATGACATTTATCTGTCTGCATCATAATTTGTCTGCACCTTCGTTTCACAGATTTCTTGCCAATGGAGGAGACACTTATTTATTATAGAATATTTTTTCTTTGCCGAATCATTTCAAGGATCATCTTCTAAGTCTGCATCAAAGGAAGTTGTCTTCTGGTCATTTGGAAGCGTTACTGAGCAGAATTCGATTTTTGTCACGGTTTACCAAATGGCATTTTCATTTCAAAGTCTACTTCCTGATTTCTTCACATCAATTTGTCAACTGAAAGTCAATTTGCAAGCAACTGAACTAGTGGATGGAGCCATCATTTGAAATCCATGTGATTGAGGTAAGCAAACTTTCAGTTTTAGTATAAATCACACCACATTTTTACTCCACATAATATGAATTATTAGATAGCTACTAATTAGCTATCTAATTGATAGCTAGCTATCTTGATTGACGTGTTAGAAAAGATGTATACATTGTGGTTTACATTCTATAACTGTTAGTATTTTGTCATTTTTGCAAGTACACTGTAACAATGTGTGAATGTTTCATGTTTTATAATGCATAACGCTGAATGTAGTGTGAGCTTAGAGAGACAGTTCTACCATGAACCTCGTTGTTATGACAAAGTTCAAAGTTAGAATTGAATTTATTAGAAATCTTGTAACAGATGTATACTTTTTCTCTCATGAAAAACCAAGCCAATATCACGGCCCACATCCTCCTAGGCTAAAGGTAACACTAACTAATGACTGCAAATTCTGCAAAACGTTCTCAAAGAGAAACAGAAATTGCAGACCATTGCAAAGACATCAACTTAAGTGATATAGTCTTATCATGTCTTTTTGAAAAAATACTCTTCTGCTTGTGCATTATACATGACATTTATCTGTCTGCATCATAATTTGTCTGCACCTTCGTTTCACAGATTTCTTGCCAATGGAGGAGACACTTATTTATTATAGAATATTTTTTCCTTGCCGAATCATTTCAAGGATCATCTTCTAAGTCTGCATCAAAGGAAGTTGTCTTCTGGTCATTTGGAAGCGTTACTGAGCAGAATTTCGATTTTTGTCACGGTTTACCAAATGGAATTTTCATTTCAAAGTCTACTTCCTGATTTCTTCACATCAATTTGTCAACTGAAAGTCAATTTGCAAGCAACTGAACTAGTGGATGGAGCCATCATTTGAAATCCATGTGATTGAGGTAAGCAAACTTTCAGTTTTAGTATAAATCACACCACATTTTTACTCCACATAATATGAATTATTAGATAGCTACTAATTAGCTATCTAATTGATAGCTAGCTATCTTGATTGACGTGTTAGAAAAGATGTATACATTGTGGTTTACATTCTATAACTGTTAGTATTTTGTCATTTTTGCAAGTACACTGTAACAATGTGTGAATGTTTCATGTTTTATAATGCATAACGCTGAATGTAGTGTGAGCTTAGAGAGACAGTTCTACCATGAACCTCGTTGTTATGACAAAGTTCAAAGTTAGAATTGAATTTATTAGAAATCTTGTAACAGATGTATACTTTTTCTCTCATGAAAAACCAAGCCAATATCACGGCCCTCATCCTCCTAGGCTAAAGGTAACACTAACTAATGACTGCAAATTCTGCAAAATGTTCTCAAAGAGAAACAGAAATTGCAGACCATTGCAAAGACATCAACTTAAGTGATATAGTCTTATCATGTCTTTTTGAAAAAATACTCTTCTGCTTGTGCATTATACATGACATTTATCTGTCTGCATCATAATTTGTCTGCACCTTCGTTTCACAGATTTCTTGCCAACGGAGGAGACACTTTATTTATTATAGAATATTTTTTCCTTGCCGAATCATTTCAAGGATCATCTTCTAAGTCTGCATCAAAGGAAGTTGTCTTCTGGTCATTTGGAAGCGTTACTGAGCAGAATTTGATTTTTGTCACGTTTTACCAAATGGAATTTTCATTTCAAAGTCTACTTCCTGATTTATTCACATCAATTTGTCAACTGAAAGTCAATTTGCAAGCAACTGAACTAGTGGATGGAGCCATCATTTGAAATCCATGTGATTGAGGTAAGCAAACTTTCAGTTTTAGTATAAATCACACCACATTTTTACTCCACATAATATGAATTATTAGATAGCTACTAATTAGCTATCTAATTGATAGCTAGCTATCTTGATTGACGTGTTAGAAAAGATGTATACATTGTGGTTTACATTCTATAACTTAGTATTTTGTCATTTTTGCAAGTACACTAACAATGTGTGAATGTTTCATGTTTTATAATGCATAACGCTGAATGTAGTGTGAGCTTAGAGAGACAGTTCTACCATGAACCTCGTTGTTATGACAAAGTTCAAAGTTAGAATTGAATTTATTAGAAATCTTGTAACAGATGTATACTTTTTCTCTCATGAAAAACCAAGCCAATATCACGGCCCTCATCCTCCTAGGCTAAAGGTAACACTGACTAATGACTGCAAATTCTGCAAAATGTTCTCAAAGAGAAACAGAAATTGCAGACCATTGCAAAGACATCAACTTAAGTGATATAGTCTTATCATGTCTTTTTGAAAAAATACTCTTCTGCTTGTGCATTATACATGACATTTATCTGTCTGCATCATAATTTGTCTGCACCTTCGTTTCACAGATTTCTTGCCAACGGAGGAGACACTTCATTTATTATAGAATATTTTTTCCTTGCCGAATTATTTCAAGGATCATCTTCTAAGTCTGCATCAAAGGAAGTTGTCTTCTGGTCATTTGGAAGCGTTACTGAGCAGAATTTGATTTTTGTCACGTTTTACCAAATGGAATTTTCATTTCAAAGTCTACTTCCTGATTTATTCACATCAATTTGTCAACTGAAAGTCAATTTGCAAGCAACTGAACTAGTGGATGGAGCCATCATTTGAAATCCATGTGATTGAGGTAAGCAAACTTTCAGTTTTAGTATAAATCACACCACATTTTTACTCCACATAATATGAATTATTAGATAGCTACTAATTAGCTATCTAATTGATAGCTAGCTATCTTGATTGACGTGTTAGAAAAGATGTATACATTGTGGTTTACATTCTATAACTTAGTATTTTGTCATTTTTGCAAGTACACTAACAATGTGTGAATGTTTCATGTTTTATAATGCATAACGCTGAATGTAGTGTGAGCTTAGAGAGACAGTTCTACCATGAACCTCGTTGTTATGACAAAGTTCAAAGTTAGAATTGAATTTATTAGAAATCTTGTAACAGATGTATACTTTTTCTCTCATGAAAAACCAAGCCAATATCACGGCCCTCATCCTCCTAGGCTAAAGGTAACACTGACTAATGACTGCAAATTCTGCAAAATGTTCTCAAAGAGAAACAGAAATTGCAGACCATTGCAAAGACATCAACTTAAGTGATATAGTCTTATCATGTCTTTTTGAAAAAACACTCTTCTGCTTGTGCATTATACATGACATTTATCTGTCTGCATCATAATTTGTCTGCACCTTCGTTTCACAGATTTCTTTCCAACGGAGGAGGCACTTTATTTATTACAGAATATTTTTTCCTTGCCGAATCATTTCAAGGATCATCTTCTAAGTCTGCATCAAAGGAAGTTGTCTTCTGATCATTTGGAAGCGTTACTGAGCAGAATTAGATTTTTGTCACGGTTTTCCAAATGGAATTTTCATTTCAAAGTCTACTTCTTGATTTCTTCACATCAATTTTTCAACTGAAAGTCAATTTGCAAACAACTGAAATAGTGGATGGAGCCATCATTTGAAATCCATGTGATTGAGGTAAGCAAACTTTCAGTTTTAGTATAAATCACACCACATTTTTACTCCACATAATATGAATTATTAGATAGCTACTAATTAGCTTTCTAATTGATAGCCAGCTATCTTGATTGACGTGTTAGAAAAGATGTATACATTGTGGTTTACATTCTATAACTGTTAGTATTTTGTCATTTTAGCAAGTACACTGTAACAATGTGTGAATGTTTCATGTTTTATAATGCATAACGCTGAATGTAGTGTGAGCTTAGAGAGACAGTTCTACCATGAACCTCGTTGTTATGACAAAGTTCAAAGTTAGAATTTAATTGATTAGAAATCTTGTAACAGATGTATATTTTTTCTCTCATGAAAAACCAAGCCAATATCCCGGCCCTCAGCCTCCTAGGCTAAAGGTAACACTAACTAATGACTGCAAATTCTGCAAAATGTTCTTTGTAACCTTATAAACATATGACCTTGTAACTTCATAATTGTATAAGTGTATAATCTTCTAACCTTCTTACCTTCTAACTGTATAATGTTATAACCTTGAAACTTCATAATTGTATAACAGTATAACCTTGTAACTATATAACCTTATAGTCAAATTACCTTGTAATGTCATAATTTTATAACTGTATAACCTTATAACTTTGTTACTGTACAACCTTATAACCTTGTAACCATAGAAACCATCTAACATTGTTGCCTTGTATGCTTGTAAACTTGTAATCATGTAACTTTATGAACTTAAAACTGTAACTTTATAATTGTGTAACCGTATAGACTTGTCAATTTGTAACCTTATAAACCTATAATCTTGCAACATCATGATTGTATAACAGTATAACCTTGTAACTATATAACCTTATAGTCAAATTACCTTGTAATGTCATAATTTTATAACTGTATAACCTTATAACTTTGTTACTGTACAACCTTATAACCTTGTAACCATAGAAACCATCTAACATTGTTGCATTGTATGCTTGTAAACTTGTAATCATGTAACTTTATGAACTTAAAACTGTAACTTTATAATTGTGTAACTGTATAAACTTGTCAATTTGTAACCTTATAAACCTATAACCTTGCAACATCATGATTGTATAACAGTATAACCTTGTAACTATATAACTTTATAGTCAAATTACCTTGTAATGTTATAATTGTATTACTGTATAACCTTATAACTGTGTTACTGTACAACCTTATAACCTTGTAACCATTGAAACCATCTAACATTGTTGCCTTGTAAACTTGTAATCATGTAACTTTATGAACTTAAAACTGTAAATTTATGATTGTGTAACCGTATAAACTTGTCAATTTGTAACCTTATAAACCTATAACCTTGTAACATCAAATTGTATAGCCGTATAACCTTGTAACTGTATAACCTCCTAAACTTCTTACCTCCTAATTGTATAACGTTATAACCTTGTAACTTTATAACCTTTTGAACTTGTATCCTTGTAAGTGGTCCTTCTACAGGAAGGTTAGACGGTTGGTGATCGTTCTCAAAGTAAGTTAGAAGGTAGGTGATCCCAACATTGGTAATTTAGATGTCATAGGCTGATAACCTTGTAACCTTATACCCTGATAACCTTGTAACCATCACATGACATTATAATATTGTAACTTTATAATTATATAACTGTATGACCTTGCAACTTTATTACCTTTTGTACATTGTAACAATGTTACCATTGTAACATTGTCACCCTGTAACCTTGTATCATGTAATTTTATAACCGCATAACCTTGTAACTTTATTACCTTATAACCTTGTCACCTTGGAACTTCATAATCTTCTATTCTTGTGACTTTATAAACCTGTAAGATTACCAACTTTTAACCTTGTAACCATGTAACTTTATAACCTTAAAACCATTTAAACTTATATTTTTATGACCTTGTAAGTGGTACTTGTACAGGTAGGTTCAACAGTTGGTGATTGTTCTCAAGGTAAGTCAGAAGGTAGGTGATCTTACATTGGTAAATTGGATGTCTGATAACCTTGTAACCTTGTACATTTTTAAACACATAACATTGTAACCATGTGAACTTATAACATTGTAACATTGTCACCTCATGACCTTGTAACTTTCTAATTGTCTAACGGTATAACCTTGTCACTTTGTAACCTTATAAACATATGACCTTGTAACTTCATAATTGTATAACTGTATAATCTTCTAACCTTCTAACCTTCTAACTGTATAATGTTATAACCTTGAAACTTCATAATTGTATAACAGTATAACCTTGTAACTATATAACCTTATAGTCAAATTACCTTGTAATGTCATAATTTTATAACTGTATAACCTTATAACTTTGTTACTGTACAACCTTATAACCTTGTAACCATAGAAACCATCTAACATTGTTGCCTTGTATGCTTGTAAACTTGTAATCATGTAACTTTATGAACTTAAAACTGTAACTTTATAATTGTGTAACCGTATAAACTTGTCAATTTGTAACCTTATAAACCTATAACCTTGCAACATCATGATTGTATAACAGTATAACCTTGTAACTATATAACTTTATAGTCAAATGACCTTGTAATGTCATAATTTTATTACTGTATAACCTTATAACTTTGTTACTGTATAACCTTATAACCTTGTAACCATTGAAACCATCTAACATTGTTGCCTTGTAAGCTTGTAAACCTGTAATCATGTAACTTCATGAACTTAAAACTGTAACTTTATAATTGTGTAAACATAAACTTGTCAATTTGTAACCTTATAAACCTATAACCTTGTAACATCATAATTGTATAACCTTGTAACTTTCTAACCTTATAAACTTGTATCCTTGTAAGTAGTCCTTCTACAGGTAGGTTCAACAGTTGTTGATTGTTCTCAAAGTAAGTTAGAAGGTAGGTGATCCCAACATTGGTAATGTAGATGTCATAGGCTGATAACCTTGTAACCTTATACCCTGATAACCTTGTAACCATCACATCACATTATAATATTGTAACTTTATAATGATATAACTGTATAACCTTTCAACGTTATTACCTTTTGTACATTGTAACAATGTTACCATTGTAACATTGTCACCCTGTAACCTCATATCATGTAATTTTATAACCGCATAATGTTGTCACCTTGGAACTTCATAATCTTCTATTCTTTAGACTTTATAACCTTGTAAGATTGCTAACTTGTAACCTTGTAACCATGTAACTTTATAACCTTGTAACTTTGCTTTGGATGAAAGCATCTGCTAAATGTAATGTAATGTAATGTAATAGAACCTGATAACTTATTCTTCATTCATTCTTGATTCTTCATAACTGTACAACCTTATAACCTTGTAACTTCATGATCTTATAACCTTGTAACTTTTAAACATATAACCTTTTTTTAACCAATTTAATTTTGTAATCATGTAACTTTCTAACCACATAAACTTGTCACCTTGTAACCTTATAAACATTTAACTTTGCAATGTCATAATTGACACTCCAATTCAAAATGTCTTGGGTAAGATATGAGAGCTAGTAAGTATTCAGTGAAAGACATTTTCAACTACTCTGAACTCTGAAGTAGGTATGGCCTATCAAACAAAGTGATTGATTCTGAACATATGTGTAACTGCTTTAAATCAGCCAGTAATGGTAAACACCTCCACTGTTTCACGAGCATCTCCCTGCAATTTGTCATTGACATTACTCAAAATCATCATGCCAATGCCCCATTTAAGAACTGACTGAAAGTTGTTACGACCCTTGGTCATATTTAGGTATGTATTTGTGGATATGTCCTTGTCAGTAGTGTGTGTGTGTGTGTCTGTGTGTCTGTGTGTGTGTGTGTATGTGTCCATGTCCATATGAGAGACTAGGTTCGCGCCAAGATAAGGTGGCCGTTCCTGATTGGCCAACTGGATTTGGAGCGTGTGCAGCTGATTGGCTACCTTGTAACAGACTGATCTTCAAATACGGAGTCAACCCGCCTGCTGAGCGACAGAGTCTCCATTCCCATGCCTCAACCTGACCAGTTAGACTGTATTAGCTCTGTGTACATTTTCAAGTGAATTTTGTTTAAGCATTAAGTTTAGGTTTGGAAACTGTAGGGGTGGACTGCAATTTTCTTTGTAAGTAGTTTTCTCCTGTGTTTTGATTTAATGAAGGAGGTAGACATAGCCCTTCAGTGAGAAGACATGGTACTGTAAAATGTCCAGTGTTGAGGAAGCTACTATGGAGAAATATTGTTTTATTAACTTACGTTGCATACTTTTTCTATAGAAAAAGTAGTTCAAACTACATTGTAAAAATCGTATTTACTGTGAGTTTGATTGTGAAATGAACACTTTCTGTAGCTGCACAGCAAAAATTGGAGTGTTGAAATTTCAGGGTTAAACATTTCCGAGTTGATTTCCACTCCCAAAGTGTAATTTTAACACATTCTGATTTAAATGGTGTTCAGTGTTGGAGTTATTTGACAGAGTCATGTGTAAACGAGGGATGTTAAAAAGTGGATGAAATTGAAATTAAGTCTTCATAGGCATTTCCATCTTGCACTAGCCAGTGAGAAGCTGTTTGAATAATCACTTCTATAATGTAGTTTTTTCTGTGGCTGTACATTATTCTTGTGTCTAATGTTCAGTTTCCTTATCTCAACTATAGTCATGCTGCAGTTTGGAGGAGCATCTCCGCAACCAGCAGGGTCGGCAGCCGTACCTCCTCGCTGTTGGGCATCAGAAGAGCAAGATTGACAGCTTCTGCATCACCATGGATAAGCATCTCATCCCATGCCAGGCAAACCGCTCCCTCGGGGCATTTGATGAACTTTCCAAAGCACATTTTGTGTTTAATTTGTCATATGATGTTGCATTAGTGAATTTTTACACATTCCTGCAAACCATTTGATATTCAAAGCTCATACAATGTTTCAGATGAAAGTGTGTACATTATACCTTCATTCACAATGTTTTAATTCAATTGTATGACTGACTGCAAGGGTGAAAAGGCAAAAATAAATGTTATTTTTGAAAAGTATTTTGTTTATTGGTATTAATTCTTATAATTAAGTTTAACATTTTTTCAGTGTAGATAGTTGACACTTGAGGGAGTGAAACTAACACTACCCAAATAGTAAAAAAAAATTAACTCAGAGCAGTGTTATTTGTTATTTGTCTAATCCCTTATCCCACTTTAACTCTGTTTTGCGAGTTAAAGAAGGAACTCTGGCATAGTGTTAAATGTTTAACTATTTTGAAAGTGTTAATTTAACTCTGGAGAGTGTGGAGCTATAAACCCTGAAAAAGTGTTGAAATCAACTCTGTGGGAGTTAATTCAACACTGGACTTTTTGCTGTGTAATACATAAAACAATTTATTGGTGAAACGTGACATGCCAATGTTTGGGATTTACTTTGAATATGATGGGAGTTTTCAATATGATTTGTAGGCCAGAGATTGCCTGAACTGACAAATGTTTTCATTGCTGTCTAAACAGCATGAATCCTATTTCTGGGGTCAGATTTAGAAGTTGCTCAAATCTATCTATCAAGTCTTTCATATTTTCCAGTCCTGTGTACTGGATACTGGATGTTCATTTGTCCCAGGTACACTTATAAGAACAAACTGATCCAAAGATCTTTGCATAAATCTGATCCCAGACCAGACAGGACTCTGCTACTGGTTGATGTCTCCCTGCTGATTCGCTGGACGGGAGGACCTGGAGGTCAGCTGACCTGAGTGACAGCGCTCTGTTCACATTTAATTGATGTGATTAATTAAATTCCCATATATAATGTGCGACAGGTGCATAGGACTACCTGTCTGCCAACCGCGACCCTGAGTGTCGTCCACAATGTCCAGAGACCACAGACTCAGGTTGTGGTTTACTGGTTAAGGATCGATAGAAAACACAAAGCTGACCATGAAACATGTTTGACTTGAAGGAGAAAGTTTCCATACAAATAATAGTCTAAGATAATAGATCACATGTAATCATCAGTATTTGATGATAATCAGGTGTTTAGTTCTACCAGTGAGGAAAACCACAACCTGAGTCTGTGGTCTCTGGACGACACTCAGGGTCGCGGTTGGAAGACAGGTAGTCCTACACACCTTGTCGCACTGGGCTAATGCGGTGAGCTTCCACATGACGGCCCATTCTCGGCTCCTGGTCAGAGGATTAGTTTTTAGGAGCTTCAATGGATTATCTGCCGGTGTCTCCCGGTGAGCAACAAGTAGGTTCCGACCCTGCGGCATTGGCTCCGTCGGATGAGGAGCCAGTCGCTCCAGACTGGGTCTAGGGTGAAGCGGCCCTCCGTCCTCGTCATGGTGTTTCGCCCCTTCCTCACTGACGAGACGGCGCAGGTGCTCATCCAGGCTCTTGTCATCTCCCACCTGGAGCCATCAGAACTCTGGAGCTTGTTCAGAAAGCTGCAGCTCGTCTGGTGTTGAACCGCCCCAAGTTATCCCATACAACTACCCTTCCCGGTTCTCTACACTGGCTCCATGTAGCAGCTCGCATCCAGTTCAAGACCCTGGTGCTAGTCTATAGGGCAGTGAAAGGAACAGCTCCTTCCTACCTCCAGACTATGGTCAAGCCTTACACCCCCGCCCGACCACTTCGCTCTGCTGCCTCGAGGCGACTGGTTGCCCCGTCGCTCAGAGGTCCCTGCGGCCGATCTACATGGTCACGGCTCTTCCCTGTCCTGGCCCCATTGTGGTGGAATGAACTCCCCACTGATGTCAGGACAGCAGAGTCGCTGCCCATCTTTTTCAATTTTTTCAATCACCAGCCTGCCGTGAATAGTAGTTCTCATGCCTACCTATGATGAATGCACTTATTGTAAGTCGCTTTGGATAAAAGCGTCTGCTAGACCTGCTAGCATGTCTGACGTTGGAAACGAGACTAAAAAACTATAGCATGAAAAATTTGAATGGAAAGTATAGCATTAGTAGCGCACAAGTAAATTAGCACTGAGTAAAATATTAGATTCGATAATTCGGTACACTTGCGGTTAAGTGTGTTGATAGAGAACACAACACCAGTCCCAAAGAATCTACAGTGTTTCAAGTTATCTTAATGGGCCGAATATGACTGGTAGGTGGCAGAAATGAGGAGGGAACGGAAATGGTTAGCTTTCGATTCGTCGCTAGGTGGCGCCATAATGTCAAAAGTGGTTTTCTGCAATAGAGAAGCGCAAAGCAGCGACGCTCCAACCCGAGCCTAGCCCAGCCCCCCATACGCCTAACCGGCCTGGCTCAACAAGGAGGGAAGCGTTGCTGTTGCTGGAGCTCCTGCTGCTATTTCACCAACGACGCGATAAAAAACAGGCCCTGGACAGTTTCCTCACCGTCTTTCGGGATGTGGCTACTGGGCTTGCTAGACCGCTAGGGAGGTATTTTCTGTAACAGTCGCGGTCGTGCTAGCTAACGTTAGCCGGGCACAAAGGCGTAAAGCCGTCCAGCTTGCTAAGGTAATGTTAGCTAACGTTAACTAGCTCGCTAACAACACAACCGGCGAGGACGAGTTCATCCCTGCGCAGCCAGACCCGGGTCACCCTAGACACTCGCTCCGCGGGACATTTCGTGGTCGCTGTTATCTCGAGTAAAGCATTGGCTAAGTGCTTGTAATAGCATCCGTTACTCTCAACTATGATAAAACAAACATTTATGTATAGCTGGGTAGCTGCCTGCATGTTTTTAAGCTAGCCACAGCAGGGGCATTGGTCTCATACAAGGATGGTGGTGGTAGCAAAATAGGCTAACGTAACTCACTCAGTGTGAAGTGAGTGCAAGTGAGGAAACACTTCAACCAAGTGGGAGTTCTCAGTTTTGTTTATGAAATTTATAATTCTGGGGGTGGACAACGCGACGAAACTGACACCCCGTGAATACAGCGGTACTGAAACCGGAATTATAACTGATTGCAGGGATTAATTTTGTCTCTTTAACTGGATTTCGGCCTCCTATTTTGGATCGTCGTGGGAACAGAAGTGTGTCGATATTGAGTGTTTTCGCCGTCATTCAGCAGTGATTTCCCTCGTCCTTTCCCTGCTTCACCCTCCGATGCGGAGATTTGAGTAGCACCGGCAACCAAATCCCCCACGGCGGCCGGACATGCTGAAGTGTATCCCTTTGTGGCGCTGTAACCGCCACGTCGAGTCGGTGGACAAGCGGCATTGCAGTTTACAGACCGTCCCTGATGAGATATTCCGCTACAGTCGCAGCCTGGAAGAGCTTCTCCTCGATGCCAACCAACTCAAAGAATTACCCAAGGTATGCAGGGTTGAAAGACCACATCATGTCAAGAATGCTTCTCATTCCTGTGAGTGGTGAGAGTAGGTGACAATGTGGGAGTGATCAGTGGATGATAGGCTAGGTTTATTTATTCACTCTTGCTGGATATAAGTGCTTTAATGTCTGTCAACATTTCAAATGCAGTCGTCCACACTCGCACAAGGCTTGTCTTTTTCCTCCACTTTGAAAAGCAGAGATCACTGACAGCTGATGCAGCAATATGTCATCATCCCAGTTCCTTCCTTGATAAAAAAAAAAACTTCTGTGTTGCAACTACTTTCACTATGCAAGCTGTTGATATTGAGTGCTGTTGACATAAATATTGAAAAGGATTTCCAAGAGCATTGGTGCTTTTAGTTAATTAGAATGAAGGAGAAGAAAGAGTTGAGGAAAGTGGTGTAGTGTGATGGATGCTTTCTTAGTTGAGAGGCATGCAAAGGATTCTCCTGCGGCAGAGTGGGCGTGCTGCATGTTCAGGAAGACTCAACCAGACCAAAAGAACTGGCATGCACCATGTTGCCTGTAGTAATGGCAGACGTGGCCAGTGGGATTGGACACACAGAGGGAAGGCATGCTTGGTATGAGTTGTCACACTGCCCCCAGCCACTCTCTTACTATTTGGAATATGACAAACTCTGTATTTGCGTGCCAAACCTGTTTATTTTTAGGGCAACACGATTGTCATTTGTCCATTTTCCTCCAGCTCCCCAGAGCACTCCCTTGACTTTCCCCCCATTATGCAGTTCTGGCCATTGTTCTGTCTTGAAACAAGGCACTGGCTGCGATTGTGATGGAGTTGGGAGTTTGTATGAATCCACTGTTCAGAAAAAAGACATTGAGAGTTAGACTTCATGGCTTAGCCTAGTGATGAAAGGGACAAGTAACGCATTCACTAATGAAGAGTGTTAACAAGTCGAGGTCAAAAGAGGTTGGAGTTTTGGCACAGCGTGCTCATGCTACGTTCTGAGAATCATAAACAATGTTTGTTTTTGGCAAGGGGCACCGTCCAGTAGTCCAGTAATCATTTTTTTAATTCTTCTATCTTTTTTTACCCCAGGAAAGTCAACAGAAATTTCTGTAGAAAAATCCTAATTTACCTTGACTTGTAGTTTTTGTATATTATGCAAAAGAACACTTGTATTAGACCAGCCCTCATTGTGTTGACTTGATAAAAGATGACCTTGTACATCACAGCCTGGGGGACATAGACTTGGCTCCAGACTTCACTGTTTTGGCACAGATGGATTGAGAGATGGTGAGGATGGGGGTTGTTGGAGCAGAACCACTCAACAAAACACACAGATTTACAGTTGTTGAATATTTAAACTGTCTTCAACATAGTTAGGGGGGGGGGTTCCTGGTACAAAAACTGGGGTCTACCTCACTCAATAATGCCTGCCTGCAGACAGACATTGCCTTACCTCCACCTAGTTCATCCTAGTCAGATATCCATACTGTACATGGCACAGGGCCCCTGAAAGGCTGAATGAAGCATAAACCCATACTCTGGTGCAGACTACGAACCGACAGACAGTCCCTCTGTGTGGTGGTGGCTTTAACAGAGAGACATAAATGTGTGTTGACAGACCGTCTCGAATGCTTGTCGGTGAATGTGTTGCGTGCAGACACAAAGCATATGGGCCCTCTCTGGACCTCAGTATGTAGAGGGCTTTAGAGAGGGAGCGCTGTGAGAGGTCAGACCCATACAGGGTCGAGAAGGGGCCCAGTGAATATGATGAAAAGCACTACCATAATGAACCCACAAATGTGTGAGGGTCTGAATGTCTACATTTGTGTGCTCCTTCCTTCACAATTCACAATTAGACCCGTGTGTTTGCCAGTTAGGTCTGGACTTTCTTGTCAGTGTTGGGCAATTTTTAGATTGAATTTCACACTCCAGGTTTTCACATGGCAATTCTGCCTGTGTGGCTCTGATGATCCAGCCTATTGTGATGAGCTGTATGGACAAATCATGGCATGGGTATTGTTGCACGACCACAGCATACAGCATATGCCTTAGTGAATAATCGGCTTAGAGGCAACACCTTCACAAAGTGCAATTCCCTTAAGGGGTGGGCTGCAGGGTGGCCTGAGGTCACAGGCATTGTCGGAGGAAGAAGTCCAAGTCTCAGGCCAGTGATGATGACCGGACCCCCACGCCAACACTTAATATTCTTCACGATTCTGTAGGTGCTGTAGTTACTGGAGTCTCAAACAGGTTCAAAGAAGTCACTGGAGATGATCAGAGTTCGTTGCAATAGAGCTTTATTCCATAACAGAGACAAAACCCGAGTTGGTCCCGGAACCAGACTGACGTACAACTGTCTGTGCATGATCTTATAAACCCTAAAAACTGGGAGGAGAATGGGTGGAGAATGGGTGGAGAATACTGATTTTACGCCCTCTCCTCATTAATTTCAGCTTGGTCAGCAAGTGTATCAAAAAGGTAATGGTGTCCCATCGCGGCCGAAACACCCATGCAGACCATGGCGCTGGCATTCACCATTATACATGGCCACCTGGGCCTCTCTTGTCTGCGCCTGCTCCGCCTGGTTTTTTTAAGGCCTCTGCAGCCTGACCTTGGACACCCTTATTGCAAAAGGGACCTCAGACTGTATTTTTTTAACTTTATGATTACTGTAGGGAAACTGTTAGACTATGTTTTTTGAAGCTTTATTGAAACTTTATGATTACTTTATGATTACTTTATGATCTTTTAGGTTACATGCTTAATCAAACATATTCTATATTTATGTCGATTTATCACAACACACACACACTCTGGATTATATTGCTTATTACAAAGCATCATCGCTTAGTACAAAGTATATTATTCACAACAGCATACTGACAAGTCAAGCAAGGGTGGTTTCACTCATGCAAATGTATGTATGTTATTCAGTTTAATAGCATTATGAAGCCAATAAAATAAAAAAAGGACACATTAACTAACTCCGTAGAAAGATAATTCTTAACACAACTTACAGCATCTCTTAGGGCTATGGAGAATGAATCTAAAGGAGTTTGGCAATGCTTTGGTTAAATTGATTGTTCCAGGAATGTGTTACTGTTTATTCTCTCTTTGTCTCTCCGTCTCCCATCTCTCATTCACCCCCTTTCCCTCTCTTCCTCCCACTTTCTGATGTTATCTATTACTTATTATAGAATGTGCTTTTCTTGCTTAGTAATTAATAAATAAAAAGGTTATCATGATGTGTAGTGCTAGTCAGTGCAGTGCTGTGTTGGGGGAGGGCGGGGGCTAGATTGTCTTGGTAGGGGTTTAACATTGTGAACAGATGGAGATTTAGATGTCTTGACAGTAGCCCCACCTCATTCCCCACCTGGCAAGCTTAGATTATGCTTTCTGTAGTAATGATGTCTGTGTTTGCCACTTTCAGGACATTCTTAGGTTTTTGTGATATAAAATGAAAGTCTGTGGAGGACTAGTCTTTTAGTCAAAAGGTGTGACTTATCTGTATGAATGAGTTTAGAGAATTTGGTCAGGAATTCCCCTCATGCCCATGTATCCTGAGCTCTCAACACCACACCACTGCTCTATTTTATCACTATACAACTCCTAATCTCATATACTCCTGAATGCATCTCTTGTGAGTTTTACAAAGTGGAAGTATGAAGTAGCCATTCCAGTCATTAAAACACTGGAGCAGGAATGGAGAAAGCATTAATTACATCCCTGTTTTATTGTTCATGTGCGTTGGTGGACCTCTGTTTCCTCACAAGTGAGTCTTTTATCTTTGCCCAACTCTTTCTGTGAATGATTGAGTGATTGCTCGTGATGTTCTGGTTAAAAACAGCATGCCTCATCCTTCATATGCCCTCTCATTCTAGTTAAAAAGAGTGTTTAGTGTTTTTAGCTAGGAAGGTTGCAGCACAGTGATTTAAATTGCTTAGTGCTGTTCAGACTAACTTAGCCTTGCCTCAGAGATCGGGTTGAGGAAGAGGGAATTATCTTTTTAGCCAACCTAAAGTCCCATGACAGGTTACAAAGTAGTCCATTCACCCCGTCTGACAGCCCCCACTCATATCCAATGTCATGGCTCTTTATCTTTCCTCTGTGTGCTCAGCACTGCCCCTGACCTGGCTTACATTAAGACTGAAAATACATGACACAAAGTTTTAGGATCCATACAGGTCAGTCACACCTGCTGAAAAGCACAAACACAATCCCTTTTTGGAGGAGGCAGGTCACCTGTAGCTATATATACATATATATATATATATAGTAGACACTTGTCAAAACAACACCTGGTACATAGCCTACTCATTCTTCTCTTGGCTTTTCCATTGTTCAATACAGATCGAACAGAGAACAAATCCTTGGTGGGTGTGTCTCCATTGGATGTATGAACCATTGTCTACTCTGCCAAACAGGTTTTGCGCATGTTGCTCCCAGTATTATTACCTAATAGGACCTTCCAGGTACACTTGGCATCCTACACTACTGGTTTACTGCCTCAATGCTCGCCACAGGCTGAAATCCGAGGACCTCAGCATCCAGTAACTGGGCTGTGAGGATATCTATCACTGCTATCAACAAATGTGACTGGTCGTGCTTTTGTGATGCCATGAGGTTACCAGCTCAATGTTCATGTCCTTGGTTGACCAGCCTGATGACTAGGAATCAGGTTTTGTTTATAATTGGAAAATGATATGTTTGGGCAATTTATAGTTTAATTAAATAGGAAGTATGAGTGTGGAATAAATAGGAAGTCTGAGTGTGCGATCTGTTTAATCCTCAGCTGTCACCAGTCCCCTCTGTGTGTATGTTAGCGGGTCCGTGGCCCAGGGGGAGATTAGGTTTTCACCCGGCCGTGAAAATGGTCCTCAGCCCCCCACCTTTGACCCTCTCTCATACAGGCCAGTGCGTCTCAGTGAATGCTTCCTCCGGGATCTACTTTTCTGCCATTTGGGTCTCTTTTAGAGCACACAAATGCACTGATAAAAATCTGAGTGCTTTTCTCTTGAGTCTCTTGTGTATATCCAGACTTGGGTCAAATGAAACTCAGTTTATGCCCCCGATCACTCAACTCTTGCTGAATGCCCTATTATTGTTCTACCATTGTTTCCCTTCACTGGAACAGTGAAGTCCTTTTTTTTGTTTGGTTATTTTGTGTGCCTTTGTTTCACAAGCTAACATTATTGGGGGGAAGATTGGGAAATGGCTCAGTGTGATCCTGAATGACTGGTGCTCCACCTTCTGGCCTATCTTCCCTAATAGAGGTGTGAGAATTCTTGTTAATATTTCATAAACTTCTGCCTGGCTGGGGCTGTACAGCCAAAAGTTCAGTGTTTGCTGACTGAAGTTCTGTTTAATAATCTAGGACATTCCCAGTTTAGACTGTGTCCTTACAAAGTGGTTGGTTCCCCCCTCCCACCCTCTATTTCCAGTTAACTTTACAGGAGAGCGTTGGTCTCTCGTCCCCAGCGACTGGCTGAACTAGGCTGGGGCCAGTGATAAATTACACCCGCCACTGGCCTCTCTGCGGTTAAACCACATTTGTTCTTCTGGCTCTTTGTCTCGCTTCCTCTTTTCTGCTTTGTTTAAAAGCAGGTAAGAACCAGTGGCACAGTCATTTATGATGTCTAACTGAAACTATAATCAAATCACATTGGAAAGAATGTTGTATTTGTTTTTTCATGTTTCAGGCCAGATTATAACAGTTCCTCAGTCTGTCTATTTAATTGACCCTCCCCACACCCTGAACCCCACATATAACATGCTGAATCACAGCGGCTGGAAAGTGAGAGGGATCCAGAGCAGATGAGGCTGTGAAGAAACAGGAGTGTGAGAGATTTGAGGTCCTTTTTTGATGCAAGAGCAAATTCAGCAGGTTTCTTTGTCTGGGCTGATGACCAGCTGGTCTCACATCCTGTCCCACCCCCCTCTGGTGGGGAGGAGGGGTGAAGGAGGGGGGATTTTATTCCGGAGATGGATTAACAAGAAGGGGGTGGGCACCCCCACTGGAGGCTTTGGCACCCCCACTGGAGGAAGTGATCCTAGGTCTCTCTGAGCAGAACTGGGAGCATTGAGCTCCACTGATCCCTAGTCCTGTGGGACTCTGGTGCACGGGCCATCCATCCATGAATACAGGAGGCTGGCCTGACATTGAGTGTGAGTGGGAAAGAAGCCATAAGATAAATGGTGACAGAGCTAACAGCCAGGCCCTAGGGAGACGCCAGCAGTCTGCAGATGGATCTTCTGGTTCACCCTGTTTGACACAGATGCACATGCACAGACACAAACAGACATACCTCCTTCCCTTTAACTTGGAGAAGGTCACGGGTTCTCCCTGGGAAATGGTGGCGGCGCTGCCATCAACAGCAGCAAGCTATCTCTATAAGGGCATTGCCAAGCCTAACAATAGTCTGTACGCCCATGCTGTTGTGTCTCACCACTCTCCCATGCACTCTGGCCTCAGTCGCCAGCCTTAAAGGTAAACAAGAAGGCTAGGCGCCGGTGAATAATTGATGGCTGCGGTGGTGGCAGCTGTTTGCGATGGGGTAGAGTCTGTGGCTGTGCTGCATGTACTGCTGGGGCGCTACGATAGGACGGGAGTTCTATTGGCTCTCAGCATTAAGTACACATAGACAAGATGTGCAATGTGACGCCATTGTCTCTGTCCAACTGTATTTATGTCTCCCATTCATCCTTTCTCTCTAGACAGAATTTAGAGCCTCCCAGGCCTGTCTGTATCAGGTGGCAGGGAGTAGCACACTTATATGCCTGTTAAAAACATGTTCACTAAAATGCGAAGCAGGGTGCTATTTTTTTATCAACTGGCCACAGTGGTTGGTGGATACTAAAGTTTACAAGCCACTTTCATTATTTTATCAGGCAATTTTTTTCCCCAAGCAAATTGAGCTCACTCAGTTAGGGATGAGACATTTAACTCGTCTATACCGGTGTGTTATTAAAACGTCAGTTTTTACAGCACTTGAGAAACTAATTTTCTACAAATCGATGTCTGTTCTTTATTGAGTAGTTTCTAATTAATAAAAGGACATAAAAGTTCTATTGTAAAAACCTAACTTCAATTATGAATCTTCACACCTTAGCTGCAAATTTTCACACAGTTGTCACAGTCTTCTTGTCTTCACCAAAGAACTATACGTCATTTCCACAAATACACTGTATGTACTTGTTAGACTCCAAACACTGTTTGCTACTGTTTGTCCTGCTTGAGCGAACGGCCTTTCTGAGGCATTTGCACATGTTGACAGTTTATGTTTAAGCCACAGATTCAAAAGAAGGGACTGCTGCCAGTGAACATGTGAGGTTGGAAGTGGTTAAATTCAGCTATGACATTTCTTTGGGGTAGGATGCTGGTTCTGGACCCTTTGATCTTACTGGAGCTCAGGAACTATACTCGTGGTCACATAAATGGCCCTTTGAGGCCAATCTGTCAGGGCGCTGATGCCCCTGTGGGGGAATAGGTCGACTGGGATGGCACTAAAACCAACCACAAACAAATGCTGCCCTTTATCTCCTGGCCACACACAGTCATTGAAGGCCTCTATCTCTCACTCTGAAACCTGAAACCTGCCATCCTCAGGCCTGTGTACTCTGCTGCACTAGTGGCTCTAGATTTCAGCAGACCAGCATGGGCTCTCTGTCCTTTATCTTATTATCTGCTGTCTTATCGCCATCCAACTTGTTATTTACACAGCAAGATTCTTCTTTCTACCACTTCACATTTCCTATTTGAATGCTTACTCAAAGGCAGAAATGGAAAGTGTAATTTAATCACTTTGTAATCAGTTCATCCATACAGCAGCTACCAGAACAAAGCAGCTCTGCTTCTATATAGTGGCCCAATCCAAGTAGCAAGTTTAGAATGACCTATTTCTGTCTGGGCCATTCCTGGTGGCAGAGTTGCATCGGGGACGCACACAAAGCGCTGGTTTGTTTTCCAGTGGGGAAGCTCAGTCAGTCAGCACCTAAGCTTGGGCTGGGCTGATTTGTTGATGCCTGTGTTTTTCTTGTTGATTCCTTTTTGTTGGGAGCGCCTTTGCTAGCAGGAAGTGGGAATAATCAAATGAGCTGTGGAATGCACTGTTTTTGTCAGTCCATCTCCACACTGGGCCCTGTTTGCAAAGCACAGGGCACCACAAGCCCAAGCATAATAACAGGACCTTTGTATGGGAGAAAGATCGCCATATGTTTCATTGTTACTTTGTCACACTCATGACCTGCCGTTTACTCGAGCAGGCCCCTCCCAGTACAGCAGTGTGTCTTATTTGGTTCCCTGCTCCTCCCTCTACACACTCATACGCACACCTCTCTGACTCGCAGGGTATCTGATAAGTGACAGAAAGCACCTTGTTTCTCTGTAATCCCTGCAAGCTGTGGTACCAACCTGTGAAGGAATGTGGAGCCCTGAGTCCAGATAAAGGAGTTCAGTAACACACTGGCTGTAGCAGTGTTAACTACTATGATGACCGTGTCTTCACCACTTTAATGTTCTTTACTTGACTCGCTATCACACTGCCAATTATCTGCAGGGCTCCCAAGTGCGACCATTTGGTTGCATTTTGCGATGCAGCAGAAAATATATTTTCTGTTTTCTAGAGCTGTTACAGAACATAGACTATTTCCGGTAAAGGCTAGGCCATGACTGATGTTACTCTGACCTCACCTCATTGACCCATTGGTCTCCCTCGGTAGGTAATGAAGTTCTTTGTATACTGTCTGACGAATGCAATGTCCATTCAAGCTAGTGTTTGCTAACTAGAGTAAAAACTGCTGAAAATCAACACTATCAGCCTACACAACCCAAATAAAATCATTATACCCACTATAAAATCATTGAAATAAATGTTTCACGACACTACAGTTCAAATAACAACCTATACAGGTGTGGCCAGAATGCAATAAACACAAAGTAGAAAGCTGTTTCAGGAGAATAATTATCTATCTCTGCCAAGACTTAAGTTGGGAAAAGATTTTAAAAGCTTCATAGTCAGCCACAGATGATATGGAGAGCTTGGAGATACTTTGCAGTATCAGGGCCCTATTTCAGAGGTCAATGCTGTGAGATTACTGATCTAATGTCAGATCATTGATCACGTAAATGGTAAAACATTGATTGAACCTTGATTCCCTACTAATCACACTATTTTAGATCTGTTCATCTATTTTATTTGTCCTACCATTAGCTACTGCCAGTTGGTTTGGTTGTGTGTGAAATAAGTTTTTCCTTTGGTTGTCTGGGAAAGACCTTTTGGTTAAAAAGAAATGAGAATTCTTGATTTGAGATAGCTTTTAAACTTTTCAGCACTGACTAATAGCTAACCAAAATATGGTGAGCAGAGTTGCCTAATATGAAGTAGCTCCGCTCACAGTCTCGTTTTGTAGACCTTTTGTAGCACATTATCTTCGTCTATCCAGTCGATCCGGCACAATGACACATTCTAGGCACAACAATTTTAATTTTGTCTCAATATTTGAAAACATTGAAGCAGTGTCCAGACTAAAATATTGGTGCCACCAACTACAAATGCCACCAGTGGGGAAAAAAGATCTGGAGTCTGGAGTCCTGATCTGGGGTCACCTTTTTAAGGCCTAGTTTAGTAGACGGTCATATCCTGTTCCTATGGTAGACACTTCTGCAATTGAACAACACAAAATGGTCTTGGATGGTTGATTGGTCAGTGAGCAAACACAATAGAGAGCGTTGGTTGTGCCACGTGACCAATTTTGGGCTTCTAATAGAAGTGCTGATGGGTGAATGTTTTGTGTGTGTGTTTGTGTGTGTGTGTGTGTGTGTATGTGTGTGTGTGTGTGTGTGTGTGTGTGTGTGTGTATGTATATATGTGAGAGAGGCCAATAGGAAGCACAGCGGGGATCTTAGAAGACAACAAAAGCAGTGTGCATGTATGCGTTATTCACATGCAACCGATGAATAACAAGTGGTAACTAATGGGGCAATAACAGGCCTGTGGATGAGGCCTTTTCTGCTTGTTGTCACACAAGAGACAGCACCCTGTGCATGTTCATTATGGGCCTTTCTTTGTGTATGTGTGTGGGCATGCTTGTCTGCAGGCCCCCATGCACATATTTTCATCTTCACTGCACAGGAATGCTGTGATTGTCTGCTCAATTGTTTGTGAATATCTGGTCCCAGAATTTAACCCTTTCCTGTGCCGTTTCTCCTGTTAATGTCTTAGTTTTTAGAAGAGGTGAACTTGGTCAGAAAAGGACAGACAAAATGTGATGATTGATTCAACAAGTGTTCATTGCCAAGTATTGTTTTCAGTAAAAGGTCAGTTATTTTTTCGCTCAAGCAATTGAGGTAGTTCACAATACAACTCTTGGTGTTCATTCTTTTTGCTTCCCTCTTCCACCAGTAAGCTTTCTAATTATATTTCTTCCAACACTGTTTTGTGAGAGATCAGTCAAATTTCACAAAACAATATTTAGGCTGCTAGAGCATAAAGGGAGAAGCTAAAGCTTTTGAGCTTATGAGTACACGCCACTGAGCTTTGAAGTCTTGAAAGTAGTTGAGTCACTTTACTCCAGTTTTGATACATTAAATATGGTGGTGTGTCAAGCAACTTTGACTGAATTTTCCTTAATAATGTTTTGTTAAAGAGCCAAACATTTGAGAAAATGTGATAGGCCTGGTGTGCTGTGTGTACTTGACTTAGCATAGCTATGTATGCACTGTAGCACGTGACATCCGAGGAAATGCAGGCATGCCTGGAATCTCCAGGAGTTTGCCCTGCCCTCTGGAAGCTGCCCTCACACACACACACACACACACACACACACACACACACACATGCAGACTTGCACTTACGCACTTACATTCCTTTCGGTAAAGCCCACACACAGACCCTATACTTGCACAAACACAGCAGCATGCATGATACACACATAATCACACGTTCCACTTAAGACACATCTTTCTCCAGAGTTGAATTTTCCAGCTAATCAAACTTGACTTCAGTCTCCCCTTGTTTAAAATGAAGCTGCTCTAATTCTAATTGTATTTTAATTAAGCTAGGCAGTGTTCTCCGGGGGTGTTTAACACAAATGGGAGTGCTGGTAAGGAGCTAAGCCGAAACAATCTAGGAGACACTTCGATAGCTCTGTTAAAAGAGCTGCATGTTTGATAATGAGTTGTTTTTTTTGTCAGTTGAGACACCTGGCCTTATTAAGCTAACCACACCTCACATAGCAGACCCCGGGCAAGGGAGATGGATCACCCTCTTATTGCATTTCACATGTATGCTTTGACCAAAATCTCTTGCACCTTGACTGTCACAACAGCATTGCAGTGTTGAGTGAGCAGGTTGCACAGTATGACAATATTCTATAGTGTGTTCACAGATTAGGAAATATTGTTTCAATAGAAGGAAGAGTGACTTCTTGCTCTCTCTCTTCTCTCAACTGTATTGTGTGAGACCAAGACCCTTCCTCCTCTACTCTCCACTGACACTGTCTGTCTTCTTCCTCTTTTCCTCTCCCCTCTCCTGTTCTGTTCATCCTCTTTGTCTTCTATCGTTATTTCTGGCTCTCCCCTGGAGGGAGCAGTTGGTCGGATTGGATCGGAGGACGGATGCTGGAAGACAAAGAACTATGGCCTCACTCAGTGCATTCAACGTATTGAGTGTCTGTGCGTTGAATGCATGATGCTTCTCTAATGGAAGTTCATTAATTTCAAATGAGAAAATACATTGCCACTGTGTTTCTTTCACAAATGCATTGCGTTGTGATGGGGTTGCGTGCACTTTTTTTTTCTACTTGTGTGTTGTTAATGCATGCATAAACTAAAACAACAGAAATATAAGTTGTCTAATCGGTTTAATTTCAATACATTTGAGCCACAAGATCCTTGTGTAGAACACTGAACTAGGCAGTAACAAAAATGCATTACAGCAGCCTCTGCAGCAAAGTGCCTTAACCTTCCAAAAAATAATCCTCTGATTATGTCAGAGGAAAAACATTCACCTTTCTTTTTTCTCCTTATATTTACAACTGACCAAGCACCGATTCCACTTGTCATGAATCACTTCTTCTAGATAGTAGTTTTGTTTTGGCAAACAGTTATCAGATGCAGGCTGCAGAAAGCATGTAGTGATAGGCTAAAGAGGCTCTACAGCTGCAGATTAGTCAGGCTGGGGAACAGGGTGTGGGACAGTCACTGTAGCTTAGCAGTCGTCTGTCAGGCACAGACAGATGTCAGGGGAGGTCAAACCAGTTAGTATATATACCAGTGGTTCCTAACTGCAGTCCTTGGGATCCTGAGTACTCTGGATTTCATTGTAGATGTCTAATATGGTCTGATTTAGACCTGGGATGCCAGGTGAATGCACTTAACTACCAGGTAGGATTAAAAAAAATAGCAGCACTCGGGGGTCCTGAGGAATGGAGATGGGAATCACAGGTGTATACTATGTTTGCTTGGACTTGGTATCACCTCACTCGAGGGTGCAAAATGCATTGCCCTGCACAAAACACACAACAAACTTCAAAGCCCCTAACTGAACTATTTTTGTTATGCATGGGGTTCCCCCATCTTTCCTGGCATTTAATGGTGTGTATTTTTAGAGCTATGAGAACTATGACAAAGCAAGTAGCATGATGCTGGGCATGTAGAAAAAAGTGTTGCAGACAGCCTTGGAGGAATAGCTGGGATCAGTATGTGCTTGCCTGTGTCTTCCTGCGGGCTTAGGGCTGGTGTTTTGGTCGTGCCCGGCGTTGATCCTCTCTGGAGTCGTGTGGGAGGGGTGTGGCGACAACTCTGTAATTATGCTGTCTCCATGACATATCAATGGGGGTTGGCTTGTAATCCTGAGTAACGGCATCCTTGTTTTCTGTGTTGCATTTAAGATAAGTGTTTATGTACGTGTAAGTGTTGAGCATTGTTCTGACCATGATTTAAAAAATGGATCCACAACAGAGAAATGAAGATGAGTGATACAGACCTAAAGCCAGATTATATTCATATTAATGGCTCTGCCATTTGTGATGATGATACAATGCAGATGTTCACATAGGGTGCTGTATTTTATCCTTAAGCAGATAATGCATCTGGTTAGAGCAAGGCTTAGTTTAAGTTTTCAATGGATGGTTCTCCAGGGGCCAGTGTTTTTTCTGATGCTGGGGCACATTTACCCTGGGTTGTCGGGGAGAGATATCAACTGGGCTGGTGCTTCCCTGTCCCTGCAGACCTACCTCCATGTATGCACAGAGGCCCTAGCCACTGCCATTCCAAATCAGCTTGCAACACAGCATTCAGCTAGGCCTCTGCCCCTGCCAAACTTATCCCATAGGAGCAGAGGGAGCCTAGACCTGCTTGTCTCAAAGCCACAGTTTGTCCTTGGGCTTTGAAAAAGCTGCCATTGCAAGGCAGGCACACTTTATAGCATCACCTAAAGTGGGACACTTTTCCATTAGAGTTAGAATTCTAGATCAGTGAACTACATAGAGGTGACTTTGTGCTACTCTTGTGGACCGCTTATTTAAATAATGCTGTAGATCCTAACAGACTTAGGTGCTTTTCTGAAGGTGTTACTTATAATCTTGACCAGCACTATAAATTGAGCAGCTTGCTAAACTTTTGATAGCGTGCAGCCCTCCATGTCTTTACCTTAGACATTAAAGACAAGCTACGTACATTAAGTAGGTTAACTGAATCAAATGTATTCTGTTGCCATTTGATTGCATGTGCATTGAGTAATTTTACCCTGACTTTGACCTTTTCACTTTACTCAAACTGTGGGAGAAAACAAACTCCCTGTTTAATCCAGACTTGTAAAACCTAGGAAAAACTGACAGATGTTTGTCAGCTCATGTCCATGCAACACTGGGCTGACGATCCTATTTGTTTTATGATAATCCCATGGTTGAGTTATGAAATATTTTGATGTCTGGCATCTGTTGTCATGTTATTTCTGTTTGTGAGTATGTCATGAGAGTATTTATTTTAGGATTGCTAATTCATGAGTGACTGTGGAACATAAGTTAAGGTAAATTAATAAATGTGACCTTTTAATAACATTAGCATCATCAAAACATTGATTCTGCCAAAACATTGATACTAGATACAAATAGTTCATAATTTATCTTTGTTGCCTGTTAATCCAACAAGACTGACTTGTGAGACATGAATAACATGCAACATGCAAAACCAATCTCGCAATTTAGGTCAAGAATCGCCTTTTCTGGGGTGAACAGAAGGTGCTTGCTGCTGTTTGAATCTGTCCTGCCTCTGGCATGTCATGCTCTGGTGGGGGCACCTGCCTGGGTATTTTTGCATAACCAGGCCTAGTGGTTTTAACAGGGAATATGATATGGTCTATTTGCTGTCATCAGAACCAGAGAAAGCTTTGGCTTGCCTGACACACCTGACATACCATGTTGCGTACAGCATGGTCATGATGAATTGTAAATTATGATGGTACCGCTTTGGGCATTTTAAATGTTTTTTTACACCTTTAGTTTATCCAGGAAAAATTTGACTGAGCATGCACCCTGCTTCATCCATTTCCACACATTCACACCTGGGACCCAGTAAAAACAGTTTTCTACTGTTTGCCACTGAGCAGCACCACTGGAGGAATTGGGTTTTGCATTGCCTTGCTTAAGGGCATCTCGGCACTTAACTTTTAGGCTCGCCTGCAGTGTGGCAGGTGACCCTTATTGATTTAACGACTAAAAACGTATTTTACAGGCTTTTGGCACTCGGCAGGTGTTAATTTCGAACCCTGCCTCTGGGCAACCACTGCTCCTTAAAAATGTTGTTGCTGTGGATGATGAGAGAGGCCAGGGGACATCACGGCTGTCCAACAGAGAACATTCCTCAGACAGAGAGCGAAGTGGGGAGGGAGAGAGAGAGAGACCTGTGTGAAGCCTGCTGAAAGAGGAGGAATGCCAAGGCCGTTGCTCCAAAACCACTGACGCTCAGCCACATGATCCTGTGAGGGAGGCCACAACCTGGAAACACACAATGAGCCAATTGTACCAAGGCTGCTCATGCACATACAACACACACACACTCTTCACACACTTTTATAGGGGTGTAAGACTCAACAGAGACCATAAGTAGCAATTTGCATGAAGTTGCTGTCCATTTGTGTAAAATGTCCCCGTAGTAAAAACGGTTCACCATGAGGCAAGAAACTGCATGCGATCAGTGAAAGTATTGATAACATTTTTCATCCACTTCACTGTATTTCCACTGTGACTTGTTATGGAGTAGGAGTAGAAGGAAACTTGAAGTACAGTATATCAGATTGCACTTGGGGACAGACCCTTACCTGCTGCCACAGGTTCAGGGAGAGGCCTGATATGAAAGCCTGATGGCAATGTGAGGAGCTGTTGGCTATAAGCACCCTCTAATTCTAACTCTGTGTCTGTTACCAGCATCATCTCAGCGCTGTCTTAATTTGGCTGTGAGTCTGTATCCACTTCCAGCCCTCCACAGAGCTTGTCAAATTCCTCCGTGCAGAGTCAAGCACTCCTCTTAATGGTGCTACTCTTTTTGATCACAATATGTGTTGACAGTGTACTGTCCAGACAGGAAAGGACTTGCATTAAACAGTGCCTCGGTTGTGCAACACCATAGGGCCTGGTTGCAGCGATGGTACACTGCAGCACTGCTACAATGCAGGGTAAACAGAAAGCAGGCCGGCAGACACATACCGGATTCAGCCCATCCAGGAAAGAGCCAAACGTCCTCTGTGGACTATAAACAATAGGGCTTCTGGCTTTGTATCATGTTTGTGGGAACACAGAAAGAATGTGAGAGAGCGTGTGATGAAGTCAGGGAGAGGAGGTAGACCCCCTCCAGTTTCTGATCTGCCTGTATACTTATATACTATATTCATAGTTAGAGAATCACTGGTTTTGATCGGCCAACAATGCAAACTAGCTGACCTACTGATAGTAATCGACAAATAAGTGTCACACAAAAAAATATTATTAGGAATGTCCACCCTCCTATGTTCATTTTGTAGTTATGATTTGCTTTGTGACTCTCAGCTGCAAGACAGCTGCAGACCCAGTCATGTTAATTTGCATGTAGTGTTAGTTTTGCCACACCCTCTTTGGGCTGAGGCCTTCAGACTCATCGCTAGGTCAGCTCTAGTGGCTAGTGATCATGGGCAGATTCCTCAAGCACACAGTGCACTGCTTGGATTGAAGTTGCCAAATTGCTCCTTTCCTGCTTTCTATAATATAGAAGTAGGCTATTGTGAATATGATCCATCGGTCCATCGGTTGTCTTGCATAATTATTCTGATACTTCAGGTGGAAGATATTCTGTCTGAGACCTGAAATAGAAGCATACAGAAGGCAGGTGTAAGAGCTCCTAAAAGATCAAGTTCAAGACGTCCAACCTGGCTGCTGCTTTGAATTTGGTTTGGAATGCAAATCCTCTCTAGACTCATAATGCTAGCTCTTAGTCGTGTGTGTGTTACTCAAGGCATCGACATGGTGTCCCAGACCTGGCTGTGTGAGCTACTCTCTGTTACTGTGACAGTTTTAGTAACCAAAGCACTGATTAGTCCCCCAATATGGCAACACTGGAGGGATTATGTGTCTATTTATAAAATGCTGACTGGAAATCGCTTTACAGCAATTGCCATTCTCAGTTGTGCCACATCCACTTTTTGTCATGCTCTCTATGTTAAATCAGAGCACCAAGGAACAGACAAAACTGTATGTTATTTAGTTAAATCTGTCTTTCACCAAGAATCTCTTGACTTTCTCTACGTTAATGACATTACAGCCATGCCTCTCCTTGCCCTGGAGCAGCTGCATCAGGGCTAAACACTGGGCACATGTCAGGTCAGAGAGGTTTTGATAGGATTGCTAGACCTCGACTTGTCCGATGCACCAGGCTCACTGCTCAGTTTCCATCAGTGAGCTACTTGGAAGGAAATCAACACCAGCCACCAGACAAATGCTGGTAACTTTGGGTTATGGCTATGGCTATGGCTAAGTTTACCTTATCTGCACCAGCAGCTTTGTCAGGCAATTAACTAGTTTTCTTTCTATTCTAAAAGGACTTTGTTTGTTAAATAATACATTTTTTGAATGTTGCAATCAACCAGAGGTCTAGCAACAAAGAGTTTCCTGGTGGGAGCTCTCCCTCTCCCTGTCTGGCCAGTAAGCCAAGCATGTTGTCTTCCATGTTGTGGAATAGCACAGGCTTAGTGGCTACATGTGTTCTTTTTCCCATGGGGAATGTACATATATATGGTATGGTATATACAGTATGGTGTCTTGGAAGATGCCATCCCTCTCCTTTGTCATATGCCTCAGTTGCAATTGATATGCCTCATTTATGAGTTTGGACCCATTTGTGTATTAGATAAGATTCAGGGAAATGACTAACCTCAGATGTGGTTGGGTGGAGCCTAATTTTGAGAAGGGTCCAGCTGCACACCTCCACTCACATCACCCTACCTCCACTCTCATCACCCTAGTTCTGTGAGCCAATGGGGTTTGAGACCTCCACTCACAGTACCCTTCTGTGAGCCAATGGGGGTTGAGCATGAGTAGTGGGGTTGGTTGAGCATTAGTGGGGTTCCGTTGTATGAAGTACGTAAACTTTCACTTATTTCACCTTAGCAGTCCACCAAAATCTGTTTCTGAACAATTTTGAGGCGAGAAATAAGCTATCCAGTTGCTGAATCTTCACTCATATTAGATCTACAGGGCCTAATTTAAAAGTTTGTTCTGACTTTCATAAGTCAACGGCACTACTGCACTGCCGGTTGCCACCGCTTTCATCTATCTATTTATCTATCGCACACATACACACACAGTGATATATATTACAAATATTAAATTGATAATTGTCACTCCAGTTATGTAAAACCTATCAGATTAAAACATTACAGATTCCAGTGTAGCTGCAGGCGGTGATTGAAGGGGTCCAAGCACACCTTGAAAAAGAGAAAACATTCACAACACAGTAGGCAGGCTAATTATTTTATTGAACTATTTAAGGATCTATAGATAGATAGATAGATAGATAGATCTAGGTCTGAAGAGTTTTAGCGGTTTAGGTTTGTGTCTGGGTAATAAAGGCTTACATGCATTCACTTCTGATTGTGCATGTGTCTCGGGGGTACAGTTCAGCTTTGTGTATTTGTCAGTGTAGGAGCCTCTGAGCCAGAGCACGCCATGTCCACCTGTTCCCTCTCAATTTGCCTGTGTCAACCCTCTGGAATCAGTCAACACCAGCAGACAGTATTGTAATATAGGCTTACTATTGTCCTTATCATATCATTTGATATCCTGTACAATTGTCTGTCAGGAATCTATTATCCGAACTTTGTACCTTACACTGTATATTTGCATTAATGCAGAAAGGATGACCTAAAAAAAGGTATTTGCTTAATAAGCTCTCAGAAATGAATAGAAATAGGAAAATTTAACACCATCAACAAACAAAGTAGGGAAAGAACCTCGTGCCACTATTGTGCTTTAGAAAGCATAGCTAACAATGACTACTTTAGAAAAGCGTTTGTCAGATGTAGTAGCTTAGTACAATGTATGTATTGGACTGTAATTTCAGTGGCCAGTTTCAAGTCTTTTATTGTCATATGTACAGTATCACTTACAGTCATACTGGACAATGAAATGTTTGGGACGAGGCACGTTTCAACTGGGTAGGTATACATTAAATCACACATCTATATATAAAACACAAACAAAATAATAAATAAAGGGCGGATAAACTAAAATAGGAATAAAAAAATGTATGAATATGAAAAAGCAGCAGGATTGACAACACTTGTTGCATATATATATATATACACACACACACACAGATGTACATGTGCATGTGCATTGGACGTAAGGTGACATGGGTATGAGGTGACAGAGTCAGTTGGGTGACAGCAGTAGGGTCAGGGTGAGAGGTTGTTAAGTAGCCTGATGGCCTGTAAGTAGAAGCTGTCCTTCAGTTTGGAGGTGCGTGACTGTATGCTCCTGTACCGTCGTACCAGACGGTAGCAGGGTAAAAAGTGTGTTAGCTGGCTGGCTGGGGTCTGCCGTACCATGATGTGATGCAGCCAGACAGAATGCTCTCAATGGTGCATCTGTAGAGGTTTGTAAGGATGTTGGCGGACATGCCAACCTTTTTAAGCCTCCTCAGGAAGAAGAGGCGTTGGCGGGCCGCCCTAACTGTTGTGTCTGTGTGGTGTTTCTGAGGTGTTTCCTCTGTGTACGGTAAGCTACGTTGTCATTGTTTCAGTCTGGCTGTACATTCCTGAGTAGAGGGCTCTCTCTTTCCATGAGGAGCTTATGTTTTTGTTTTCCTCAATGTCGGCCGTTCCACACATCTGCTTCTTCTACCCGGATACGGATGTTGTTAGGCAGTGAGTATTAGGGAAACAAGTACACACAGAAATAGTCTCTCTCTGTCTCTTGGACTCTCTTTCTCACACAAACAAAAAGCAGAGACATACATACATAAATAGTCGTAGATGCACAGCCCCAGGTGGCATCCCCTCAGCTTGGACCATACGTTCATTCCTTACTCCTTCTTTCCTGACTCATCATTCCCATAGAAAGCAAGGCAAAGGAAACATCACAGTGAAGCCTGAGATCTCTGCAAGGCAGATAGAGCAGACAGAGTGTGCTATTTATGCACACATTTTATAGCTATTAGTTGCCCTAGGCTCTACATTTGTGTTTGTTACTAGATAGCATCTGACTGTGGAAACACAATAGACTTATCTGTGATATGCAACAAATGGTAGAGCATGTTCTGTTAATGGACAGTACAGGCACTTTCTCTCTGTTTCTCTCTCCCCTTCTCTCTTTGAGCTTAAACAATGAGACTCCCTATGTAAACAACACGAACAGGCCAGCATAGACCCAAGCCAAAACATTATCAACACTCCCATCTCCTTGCCCTTAGCTAGCTGTTGTGTGTTTGTACTGGAGTGGAAGTCCCGTGTTAAGTAGGGAAGGGTGCTGGGATGAGGAGTGGAAAATGAGTTGATATAAAGGTTTGGATAGTGCAGAGTCAGCGTGAAGGACAGCAGACCCGTGTGGGAGTTTGCGTTTATGTAGCAACCCCTAGCTACTGAGCTGGACTTGCTGTGAGAGCTAGGACCCTGTTTAGAGCGTTCTCGAGCTTGATTGTGGGTTTTTTGTGTGCTGCTTAACGGCATTTAAGGGCAGCATTGTGAGTAGTAGTCAACTGGAGGACCTGGATTCAAGCCCCAGGTCAGCAAACATGTGCCCTACAGAAATATCCTTGAGCAAGATGCTGTTCTGTAGCTGACCTTATGACAGGTCTCCAATATATTGATTATATGTAAATAAATGATGCAAAGGTTGAAACATAGCCCAATGATAAACTTGATGTGTAATGTGAAGGTAACCTATTTATTTAGCCTACTTATTTAATTAGCTGTATGTATAGCCTACTTGGATAAATAAATAAAAAATCAAGTCAATCAACATCAAGTCCATCATGATCCCCCTCCAATCTGCAGTTTTAGAGCTATCCTGACTAAATTCTTCTACCTCCAGGCAGATTGGTAACACTAGACCAGCTCAGTTGCTGCAGTGAAGGTGCAATTTTCTAGAATAGCAGGCACATTGGTACACATGCAAGGTGCAAGGTCAGCTCTAGCCAGGCCAGCTCGATGGAGCCAATGACCTTGTTGTATATGTTTTCTAAGCGCATAGACCTGCCAGATCAGTAGCTGAGTTTATTACTTGCTGTGCATTACAGTGGAAACTTCCTTACCTAGGCCCCTTGGGAATGGAGTGAGAATGAAAGGTCTTAGGAATAGATATTTAGGGCAGCAGGGTGGCATAGTGAGTAGGGAGACTGTCCTTCAGATGTAAGGACAGCAGGCATTAGCCCTGCAGAAGTGTCATTGAGTAAGACACTGAATCCCTGTTGCTGGCCCTGTACCCTGACTCTAAAGTGAAGAGAGAATTTCTTCGTCAGGGATCAGTATCGCAAAACAATTTAACATTTCCAGACCAAAGTTTTATTATGTATGGAGCATGCATGCAGACATTTTCTAGACTGTGCTGTTAAGTAAGACCCAACTATTGCACACAGTCACTGCATTTTTTCCCCTCATCATGCAAATTTGGCATTCACTGTAACTAGAGCAGAATTGTTACCTAAACATGTCAAGGAATGATGCTTTACGTAAGCTACAGCTTTTATTTCTCCTCACTTTCTCTTGTGACCTACAGTAGCTCGGTGCCTACTGTAGGTCACAAGTGCTGCTGTGGTGTAGTTTCAGACACTGCATTCCTGGCCTGATTTATGGCTCGGTTTGTTATCCATACAGATCAAAGTGACTGCTGGGACAGGTGGAAGTAGATGGGAGTTAGTCAGGCTGTCAGTCAAAAAGGCTTTACTGCTCTCTGTGTGGCCTGTTCAGCCTGGGGGTTTGGATTCGGGTAAGTGTGGTCAGGGATGAAAGTGTCACTTAAGTGAAACATGTACACACAGACGTGTGCACACACATCGTTCCATCTTTATGTGCCCTTTAGTTTGTGTACTAAAATGCATGGGTAACGTTAATAGGATTAGCTATGCTCTGTTAAATAAAACAAGCATGACACACTATAAGTGGAATTCTGCAGTATGTTGCTGGTTTGCTTGTGGATTTGGTTGTTCTTTTAACACACAAAACACACACACACACCTGAGCTGCAAGCCACACAGCGATGGTGTGTGACAATGGTGTTTTGCAATGTAGTTGGTGAGCGTCGGTTATATGTTGCCATCGGTTGCTTTTCTGCTAAACGATTCAGCTAATGTAGTCTATACCTGCTTTTGAGCTGGCAGTTGTTGTATTTTGGGGGGGGGAGTTGACTTGCGTAGTCTTTCATATTCTGCATACTCTTTGCTGTGTTTAACACAAAGATGATGGAACAAGTGGGTTGTCGAACTATCTTTAATGCAACTGGCTTTTGACTCAGTGTACAAATTTTTAAGATCCCTTTTTACAAATTCAAACCACCTCCACGCGAGAGAAGTTGAGCCATGTCGGGGAATTAAATGTTCTGCCGTGGATTCAGAGCCTCTTCTCTCCTCCTCGACAGTCGAGGACACGTGCAGCGTCAAATGCCAAATAATATAGGTCATTCAAGCAGGCCTTCTTGTGTCAGAATATGTGATTGGCTGATGTGCAAAGGCATACTCTATAATACTAGATGGCCGTTTTGCGGCCACGGTTAATATCAATATTGTATCGGCCACTCGTGGTGGGTGGGTGGTTGAGTTGTGGGTTTGGCGAGTCAGGCCAAACAGGAAATAGTGGACCAGACTAATCCAAACAAATGGTATCCTCAGTTATTTTTGTTGTATTTTTGTTGCAATTTTTAATTTGTCAGAGAAAGGAACAGTGAAGATGCAGTCTCTTGAAAGCTGACTGAGATAAAGTGCTGGTCAGTGAGACTGGGCTGAAGGCTCCAACCTCATTAGCAGGGCCGAGTGTCCAGAGCACTGTGGGAATCCATTGTTTGCCCTCCCTTCTTCATTAATAATCCACCATCAATCCCTTTATCTCTGCTCTCTCCTCTCTCCTCTCTTTATCACGCACGCACTCTTTCTTCTCTTTGCTATTCTCCCCACTTGCTTTTTCTGCCCTCCTCCTTAGTCATTCCTGCCTTTTGTTCCCCCTCTTGTCTCTTTCAAGTCTCCATCCCTCCATTTCCAGCCCTCTCTCCCTCTCTCATCTCTGTGGTGCCCTTTGGACAATGGAGGAATCCCCTGACTGGGCCAGAGGGACGGGGGGGCAGCGAGAGCTGGCCTGTGACTGACATCCCTGTATGGGACCGACTGCTTGGCCTTTGTCCTTCTGCCAAGGAAAATGGAGGGAACCCAGAGAGGTGGAGTAGTGGAGAGAGTGAGGGAAGGAGGAGGGCGGGTAGGGGCGTCATTCATGTGCAGAACTTTTGGACTTTGAGTTTCAAACGCTGTGGAGCAGGGGGAGGGGATGCTCTAGCCAAGCAACAGAGCAACTCAGCCCACATTGCTCCATTAACATTGGCCTGGAATTGACTGATGATGTATTCCTGCTGTTGTTGGCGTGGTGCTTTTAACTCGCATAACATTGCTCTGAAGACATTAAAATGAGGGAGAGGAGGGCTTTTTCATTATCTTGGTGACCTGTGGAGCGCCGTTGTTCTAGAGGTTTCTCGTGTCGTGTAGCCCCAGTCCACAGCCGAACCATACACTGCTGTACTGAGTTTATACCACAACACTGACTGCAGCTGTCTATAGAAATGAGTGTGCAGTAATGAGGCATGCTATTCAAGTGACTGGCCAAGTTACTCAGTCAACCAAATCCTCTCAGCTTTTTCTCTGCCGGGCACTGAAAGAGGCCAGGCCATGACAAAAGCTTGTGCTTTCCCCTCCCCTCCCGTCGATTGGAGCCCCTCACCCCAGTGGTGTGAGCACTATGTGTGTAGTTTGTGTGCATTGTGAGGGCATGGATATTGGGAAGAGCTGGGACATAAGGAGCAGGCTGGTAGGGTAGTTTTGGCACTAGATTAGGGGCTGGGAGTGTGTGAATAGGGATTCCACTTCCTGATCAAAGGAAGCATCTGAGAAAGATACAGAAATAAGAGGGAGATGGAGAGTCAGGAGAATAAGTTCAGTACTATGTAATTTGACTTCCTCCTAACTAGGAAAAGAGTATACAGTGGATCCATTGATCAAATGCATCTCTAGGCGAGCTGAGACTGACCTTGTTCAAGAGATTGCCGCAGTCCTCTGCTTCAGTCTCGCTATTGGCCAAGGCTTGATGTCATTGTTTCTGCACTCATTATGCTGACTACTCCTCTGCTAGCAGAAAGAACACTGCCAACATTGAACTTGTCTCTTTACTTTGGAATGTTAGACTAAAGGAAATGACCTTACGTTAATGATTTATGACAAACTGTCTGGGCTTTCTCCACGGTCTCGTGCACACTATAGTTGCACTTTGTGCATGTGTGTGTGTGTGTGTGTGTGTGCATGTGTGTGTGTGTGTGTGTGTGTGGTGGGGAGGAGCCTGAACTGTCTGTAGTCTAATGCCGTGATTGGAGGGAAGCAGTTAGCTAGATAGTCACTTGACTGGAACACTGAAGCCTCTGTGTCCATCAGGCTTCAGCTCACTGCACCTACAGTAAATGTTTCTCATACACAGAACGCGCAACACACACACACAATGCATTACCTTTGCCTCTGGGATATCTGTAGTCACATTCTAATTAGTTTTACTAAGTGACAGAAGGTCCACAAACACAAACATCCTTCTCTCTGAATATACATTCGCTTCCAGCACACATAAACACTTATAAACACACGCTTGAACAAACACAACCCCTGCTCAAACACATTAATGCACAAATATGCATGTTAACATACCGCCCGCCTTACACACACACACACACACGCTGAGTCCTACTACAGTAGCTAAAGTGTTTTGGCCACGCTCACCGAAGTAAACCTATGCCTTTTGTAAACATTGGTGTGTATGTGTGTATACACACTTGTGCATGTGTGTGCTGACTTTAAGACCTACAGCACAGGATCTCCTGTCCTGTGACTAATATTCATCCTGAAAACACACACTCAAGCACACAGAGAGGAGTGTAAGCCAAGCAGCACGGTGCAGATATGACAGAGCACAGTGTTTGTGGCACACCTCACACACTGTACAGCAGCTTATCTCTCACATAGGCTTTTTTTTCTTCTTTGCTGGTGGCTAGTGTTTATTTCAACTTCTGATGCTTGGCTTCCCGCTGCTTATTTTACCTATAAATGGTAAAGGATTTAAGTGGGTCAAAGTTTTTTAACTTTGCCTTTTGAATTGGCTCAAAGACAGTTAAATTTACTCATCCATCCTATTGAGGCAAGGGCGAAGCTGGAATATAGTGTCCTAGTGTCCTAGTTTGAAAGTTGGCTCAGGTGATTGCTAGGCTTTATAATACTGTAGGTTCCTTGAGACTTACACTGCCCTCTACTGACTCCGTCATTGTTTTCCTGCCTTGTCTCTCACTCCATTCCATCCCACTGTACTGCACCCCCCCCCCCCTTTCACCTCCATGCCCTTCCCTAACCAAACAACTCTCGCAAAGGTCCTGTTAAAAAGGCCCACTGGTGAAGTTGTAAACGCTGCTTAGGCCTAGCAGTGCTGCTAAATCTGAACAATATTTTACAAAATCTGAAAAAAAAAACCTCAACTGTCAATAATTGAGTAAATGAGTTGTCTGTCTCAAAAATGTTCAGAAGGATACTAAATGCTTAAAATTAAATGTAGGACAGATTTGCACAAATCAACCAACCCCTGGCATCCCTGCTGTAGGGCTGGAGTAGAGCTTGAGACCTGTGTACTGTGATGTTGGATTAGGCCTGTGTCAAGGTTGCTTCATAGAGAAACACCAGAGAGCATGGCTATGAGCAGCGAGTCTGGAGTGAATGGACGTCTTTGTGAGTGTTCATAATCGGTCGTTCACGGGCCTGATTGCATTACAGTCCAGCCTCCCTCCCATCACTGACCCGGCTCTGGACAGTCTCAAGAGAGGAGGGTTGGATGAGGCATTAGTGGAGGAACGCAGTGGTGAAAAGGGTTTCATTAGATGATTGGTTTGGCCTGGATGGAAGAATCGCCAATCATCTCTTAGCTCTGTTTGCCTTCACATACTTTGGTCAAAACCAGTCTCCCTGTGGAAATGAATTGAGTCTAGGCCCACTCCAGTTGAGCATAATGTCCAGTTAAACTTGAAGACCCCCCAGCATGTGTAGACAATTAAAATAAGGTTGTATCTCCAACATGCTTTTGTACATCTCTGTGTGTGTGTGTGTGTGTGTGTGTGTGTGTGTGTGTGTGTGTGTGTGTGTGTGTGTGTGTGTGTGTGTGTGTGTGTGTGTGTGTGTGTGTGTGTGTGTGTGTGTGTGTGTGTGTGTGTGTGTGTGTGTGTGTGTGTGTGTGTGTGTTACCAAGCATCCTTTCCCCAGGAGGCCCCTCCTCTACTGGTGTCACCTGTTCAGCCAGTGAGGCTGCCACTCCTGCTGGCGGCCGTTTCCCATCTGGGCTTGGTGTGGTCACATGGTCCCCCTCAGCTCCTATTTCCTGTTCCTGCCATCTGATACCTGTCACCTGCTAGTCTGTGAGCCACCACCACACTCAGCCACTAGCCAAATGCTGGTAATATTTGGGTGTGGCTGGTAAGGTTGTCTACACCACCCACCCATTCTGTCAAGAAACCTGCCATCATTCAGATGTCTGATTCTATTGGAAGAATGAAGTTGGCTGGTGAATTTTGGGGATGCACCAACCACTTTAGTCAAGAGACTCTCTCCCACTGCCAGCTGCTAGGCCTGCATTTGGTGCGCCAGAGGGCTCATGGGAGAGATCCATGCTGCTATAGTCACTCCACTCCCTATCCAAACACAATACACACTAGTTAAGAACAGGAAATATCTATCACCATGGAACAGAACAGAGCTGAGCTGCAGCTTTCTTCCCTTTGGCAGTGTAATTGTAGAACTGTCTAATGGAGTGTTGTAATATGTGTGTGTGTTTGTCTGTGTGTAGATGCGTACTTGTGTGCTTTCCACTGCTTTTCAGGCAGGAACATTATAGTACACACCGAAGAAGGTCTTGTTTTATCTGCTTTGCTAAGCGTTTATACAACTCCCTGGAGAGAGGAATGTCACAGCAGTAAGTTTGTGAAACCCTCTTCTTGATAAGGAAGAGCCAATTCGGAAAATCTTGCAGTTAATTATATTAATCTCCAGGGTTATTGACACACAAGGGTTGTCTTCAACCAAGGGCCATCCAGACAGCCTGAGGTTTAAGTTGAATTAGGGTTCAGGCTCTGAGCTTTCAGACTTCTGTGCGCCCTACATTCAGACAGCATCCCTGAATAATGAATTCCAACAAATTCCTGCCCCAGTAAGCCCAGGTCGACACGTTCCTCTAGAGTCTCCCATCCTTATAGTGTCTGAGACTCTGACTGGCGATTGACAGGACAGACAGTGGCCCCTCTGTGGACCGCAGAAACGGACTGATTGAGGCCTTAATAACTGCATAGTTTTGGCCTGCTACTCTCGTTGTTCCCTGTTCCCTGCCAGCCTGTCTGTCTGTCCATCTGAGCAGCAGAGGACACACACACACACACACACACACACACACACACACACACACACACACACACACACACACACACACACACACACGCCCAGTGCGGCTGGAGGAGGAATGTTTCTGAACGCTGTCCCATCCAACAACCAGGCTCTTGTGAAAGCACTTGGCATGGCCACGGCCCCAGCACTCTCCTCTCCTCTCCTGTCGAAAGCCACTTTGTTTGGCTGGCGTTGCCATGGTGAGGAGGAGTTTTTGGGAATATGAAGATGGAATGTTTTCAAAACTGGTTCTGGAGAAGTGCCCCTGGTGAATAGACAGGGCGTTTTGTGTGTAGTTGTATGAAGTTGCGGTTGAGGCACTTTGATGTTCTATGGTAGAATGTACTTCTCAATTTTTAGCAAACTGATACACCTGGTAAGATTTAGCCAATCCTAACACAAACCTATGGTCACACTTGCCACTTCAACAGTTCTTAAGATTATAGTTTACGAGATCACATTGCTATGCATTACTTGTTTCTGCTCTCAGTATCTTTGAGAGCATCGTGGTTATGGATTCTAGACTATGTAGAATTCCTCACCACTTCTGGTTTTAAAGATCTGATAGCATGGGGAGTGAAATACTTTTTTTTTTTGCGGATCCAGACCTGTCACTTAATGCGTCCTAGCACGATTGGATGATAAAAGTTGCATTGAAAAGTCAACATTGTGTTGTCTGTCTCCACAGCCTTTCTTCAGACTACTGAACCTACGGAAACTTGGCCTGAGCGACAATGAGATCCAGAGACTCCCTCCTGAGGTGGCCAACTTCATGCAGCTGGTGGAACTGGACATCTCCAGAAATGGTACACACAAACACTCAGGTTGATAGTGGCGCACTGTGCACTTGTGTCAATTGCTATACTCTCCCATCCCTTCAATACAAGACAACTGGCGTGCATATGAGCCTGGCCATTAACACATACTTATTTTAATGACATGTTGTAAAATAACATTCTCTCTTGGCTAGCTTGCCTCAAACACATTTGGAGCAAAACAAAAACAAGGTGTGCTGTCTGTAACAAAAACAACCACCAAGCAGAATTTAGAAACAGAAGCATAATCAAATCAGTTTGAAAATGACACCCTGTCAGCCTAACTACTTACTTAACTAGCAGAAGTTAGCAGACCAAAAATAGGTTACATTCTTTGCTGATCGCATCCGGTGTACCCCAAGCAACAAAAAAAAGCACCCATCCATGAATCTCCCATGCCCTTGAAATACCCCACTGAAGACAAGCAAAGGAAATGATCCAGCCCCATAAATCAGCCAGAAATAAATGCCCAATTCTACCCTCAATCATAGATGTCATACACAAATAGTTTGCCCTCAGTGTCCTTGAGTGGCGCAGATATCATACATACTGGTACCTTTTGACAGCACAGGCCTATATGGTAGATATGAGACGTCTGTCCTGCTACAGACTGCATCAAGTGCGGTGAGAGCAGTGTTCAGTGGCCTATAAGGGCCCTTCCCATCTGTCTGCCTGTCTGCTTGCTCCTGCTGCAGGAGATAAGCAATGTGTCACAGGCCCCTTGGCTCAGTAGGGATTTATTAACCTGCACATGCAGTTCAATGTTAAGGATGCTTTCTCCACTTTCCTAGGCAGCGTTCCTTTCAGTCCTAGTATATATCACTGGCCCAGCAAGCAAAAATGAAAATACAATTTCTTTAATAAATTTGAGTAATTTATTATGATAAAATGTATGATATTAACAGTTCTTAGTATACAGCAGCAAAATAATCAACCAAAAAGTAAGTAAATGATTGATGGTGAATGGATTTGAAATATGTGATTTTTAACAACGTCAAAATTCCAAAATATAAATTGTCCCTTGTACTTACTGTATTCATAGATGAGCCCTCATAACTAACTGATAGAAACTTTTCTGTAAGTGTAACGAGCAGGAACATGAAAGAAAAATATTAACCAGAATGAAATTCATGAGGCTTGTGAAATGAATGCGACCTGATCAGGTGTTGTCAGCTGCCTGCTTTGCCAACATACAGGCTCGGCGCTGCTGGCTCTTGTTGTGGGCATTGACTGCGTGTTTGCTGTAATTATTGGTGCCTTGATGCATAATTTTCAACCCAAGGAAACTTTCACGATGAAAGAAACAGCCTTTTTCTTTTCACTTCATAATTCAAAGTACCCACCACCATGTCCACTCCACACAACCCATCAGTTATGAATGGGTTTCCCATTTTTTCCCACCATTTTACCTCCTAAAAAGCTTCCTGCTGAGAAAGTTCCCGCTCAAAAAAGTACCCAAAAGGTTCAGGTTCTCCTAAACTCGGTCCCTCTTTAGTACAACCTCCATCTCTCCCTCTTCCTCTTTGCCCTTCCTTTCTCTTACGTTCCTGCTCCTGGCCATCTGGTTGTGATTATGAGAGAACCTGAAATGATTCACTCTATAGAATGTGAGCCCTCCACCCCCAATTCTCTGTGTCCATGGTGCTGACTCGTGTCCCCCCACATCCTCTCTTCTCCTGCAGACATTCCTGAGATCCCTGAGAGCATTAAGTTTTGCAGGGCATTGGAGATTGCAGACTTCAGCGGAAACCCCCTCTCCAGGTAAGTGATTGGAACAGCCCATCTCTCCATTCATGGTCAGTCTTTAGGGCTTGGGGAGGACTACTTTGATACATTTCTCAAAGCATGATGAATGTCGTTTGTGTGCTCTGCTTTCTTTTTTTTAATGTGCAGTGAAATTGTGTCCAAAAGTCTGTGTGCATATATGTGTTTGAATATGTATATACATTATCTCGGGTTGTAATTGCAGTGCTTGAAAACATTCCCTAGCTGAGATGAGATTATGTACAGCACATGAACAAATGCCCGGAGGAGGCCTTGCATTGTGTGACTGTGCTGCTCCCTGACCCCAACGTGGCTCTGTATTAAATGGAAGTGTCACGTTAAGCTTACAAGGGCACCACTTTTTCCTTATTTAACTTCCTCCTATAGAAAAGCACTGGAACTATTGGCAGTACCGTTGATGCTGAATACTTTTACAGATTCTAGAAATTTGTCTACATCAGGAGATCCCATTCTTTGTGTAACAGTGTGTAACATTCTTTGTGTAACGGACTAAGAAGCATCATCTACTTTATATAAAAAAAAAATTATGGCATCTCCCTCTCTTTCTGCCTTAGATTGCCGGATGGTTTCACTCAACTCCGAGCTCTGGCTCACCTGGCACTCAACGACGTTTCATTGCAGGTGTTGCCCAACGACATTGGAAAGTACGTACATAAGGACAATAGCTCATACAGTATTGAAGCATAGTAGGGCTGCACAATTAATTGTGTATCTTGTGATTTTAGTTTCTTCAGTTAATAATGGTAGAAGTTGGAGATACTGAACTACATAATTTCTTTTATAGTTTTCTTGTCAGTTTTCTTGAATGTGCTCCCCATTTTTATCTCCTTCCCATATTTTTACTGCTCTTGTTTTTATGCCCTCCTGTAAAGTGCTTTGTAAAGTCTATAAATAAGTTTGCTCCCCAAACAGTCATAGTCATGTTATATTGATTTATTACGACAGTTACTTACTGGCTAAAATACCATATGATTTTAGTAAAAACAAAACATTGTAGTCAAAGAAAATAGATCTTGAACTGTAGACTAGAAAAATTAGCATGAGTGTAGATTACAGTAGCAACATTTAAACTTTTCCCAATTTATATTGATTTGGGAATTGAACACAGATCTGGGACCTCACACTGTATATTAATGCATGTCTGTGATTGGATAATATAAACTCTTCAAAACAGTAACAGTAGTTTTTTTTCAAAGATGATAACCATCTCCCAAATGTTTTGTTTTGTTATATTTCCGTCAATAATAGATTGAAATGAAATTGTTCTAATATCATGATACAGAATTTCTACTCATCTGAATAAGTAAAAGAAAAGAAAATACCTTAATGAGCAGTTTAATCAGTAATTCAATGAAGAGATTAACAGAAGAATAATTATTACTTGTGATCACAGTTAGTAGCAAACCAATTGGGATTATAATTTTATCCATCATTGTGCAACATAGTCCATAGATAAAAATATTCCAATTGTCTATGCTCCTAAACTGAAGGTTCCCCCACTCAGATCCATGATGCGTTAGTCGACTGAGCAGGTTTTAAGGAATACAGTTCTGTTACCTAGTGGGGTCTGAGGCAGCCGCTCTCTGGGCTCAGGGCCACTGCTGTGCTCTGACAGATGGAGGAGCCCCTCACCCTGCCAAGACAGCCCAGACAAACAGACCTGCCATCTGACTAACCAACCTGCCTCTCCTCCCCCACGTCTTCCTCCCCCGTCCTCTCTTCTCTCCACCTCCCTCCGCCCTCCCCTCCTTTTCTTTGCTGTCTTCCTTTTCCCTGCCACTCCTGCTTTTATACAGTCTGGCCAACCTGGTGACGTTGGAGCTCAGGGAGAACCTGCTGAAGTCTCTGCCCACGTAAGTGTCCTCTCCCTCAGGCAGCCATGCACTGGGCTTGCCCTCTTATATAATTCCCCACCATCTCCAACAAGAAAAGTGCCACTGACCGTATGAGATGTCAACAATGTATGACAGAATTCTCACAGCTAGCATTTCTGGATGCCGTTGCTATTTGCACATGTCTGATCATGAGCAAATAACGTAAGCCTCTAGCTAGAACCTCCCTGATCTATGAACAAAACCGTTGACACACAAAGATTCATGACAAGTGCTTTGCAGCACTAGTTGTTAACTTTAGCAGCGTGGGAGTTTAAAAACATTCCTTGCATATGTTTGTACATGTGAATGAATGGTATGTGGTAATCGTATGCAAAACTACACTCATATTCTTTCAGGGCGTATATTTGTGTGATTTACTGTTTTGTGTGCATATTCAGGTCACTCTCTTTCCTGGTGAAACTGGAACAGCTGGACCTGGGCAGCAATGAACTGGAAATTTTGGTAAGCTCATCCCCTTTTACCACATGATATACATACCTCACACTCTTCTCCAGTGCTCAGGAGGACACATATATACACACACGTTTATGTTTTGCCACAAAAACTCATATTGTACGTTTGTGCTGCCAGTGCAACACACAAACACATGCACCACAAATATCCTTCTCACATAGCCAGCACAAAACGTATTATCCTAACCACATATTTACCCCACAGCCACAGCAGAGCCGGTCTGTCAGACCTGGGGCCCTGTATGTACTGTGGCCTACAGTGAGTGCTGGTTTTAGCCTGGGAACGCCCACCTGTCTCAATAGGGCAGGGTAAACAATGCCTGGTGACCTGACAAGGGCGGAGACTGAGCAAACAGTTGACATCATGCTGAAACCTTGCCTGCCAGCCCGTCATTTACCAAGGCTCCACTGACATTCTCCTTAATGGCATTTATCACTCAGAATTCAATTTGGACTTTGGATTTTCCTAAAGTTTTTCCAATATTGCAAACAAATGCATGTTTATTGAATTGATTTTGGAGCTTCAACAACATCTTGAGGAACAACTGTTTCCAAAGAAAGAGCAAAATGGCATTTTATGATCTTCTTCTTAAATGTATTCAACAGCAACGGATTGTTGCAGCCAAGCTGATCATGAAATCATGTAATTCAATTTAAATTCTAAATTTAATCAAACTGAAAAACAATCATAATAAATCAGTCATAATAACAGCTGTGACTCCAAGGATCAAAATTGAGTCATAAGGTACGATTCCCACTCCAAACCTATTTAAAAGAACAGACCCTGTTCTGTCAAATACTGACATGACACTTATTGACGTGAATGACTGATTATTATAACTGTCATCTTGAAATGCAAGCCCTAGAGTGAGTCTGTATTTAGTGTGTATGGTTTGTGTTTACTGTGGCCTCAGCTCCTCTAACGATTCCCAAATGGTCCGTGTTTAAGTTCTGTGGATTGTGTGTTTGCTCCCATTCACTGTTGCATGCATCGTTCAAAGCACAGACCCCTTTCTTTGTGTCACAAACACTTTGTGTCTCTTTTTCTTGCCTGTCTTCCTCTCCCTGATTTTTCCCTGCTCTGCTAGCCGGACACCCTCGGTGCCCTCCCCAACCTGAGGGAGCTGTGGCTGGACCGTAACCAGCTGTCCTCATTACCACCAGTGAGTACAATTTCTCGATACTAGTGATCTGCCTTATTCTGCCTTGTTTCAAGATATACGAAAATTCCTGAAACAAATTAAACTGCATTGTGGAGTTACCTCACCCCACTGGCATACATTTTCATTTGTTTTAAGAAAAAAAGAAAAAAAAAAAGATTTTAACACTTTAACTATTACATGACATGTTAAAGTGGACATTCTTTGCACTGAATATTTGGATTTTGTCCACATGGGCCTTCATCAGTGTTTGCTTGTGTGTGTGTCTGTCTGTCTGTATGTCTGTCTGTCTGTCTGTCTGTCTGTCTAGGAGCTGGGGAACCTCCGGAGGCTAGTGTGCCTGGATGTGTCAGAGAATCGTCTAGAGGAGCTTCCCTCAGAGCTGAACGGCCTCCTGGCTCTCACTGACCTGCTGCTCACACAGAACCTGCTGGAGATGGTCCCAGACAGCATAGGTGAGAAATACAAGAGGGAGGGAGTGAAAAGATGTCTAACACTCTATAGCTGGGTTTCCATCCAAGTATATTTATCAAAATTATGATGTGTAGAATTAGAAACAGCAAATTTCACTAGAATTTCTACAATAAAACAAAGATGTTTTTGCCCTCGCTTGAGGCAGAAATGTTTTTTGTTGATAAAGAAATTATGTGATTAATGACAATTAGCACGCATTTGTCAAATAGATAATGATGTCGCTACGTTTACAGCCATCTGTCCACATCGACCTCCCAGACATGTCATACTCTGTCACTCCCATGTATATGGCGCCTGTCACTGTGCACTGCCATTAGGTTATGTATTAGAATATTGCTGTGTGCATTTCTGTTTTTGCAGTGCAGCATGAAATATGGCCAACATTAGTTGACACAAAAGAAGAATAATTAGTTTCAATAATAATCAATTCTTGAAAGGCTTATCTAATAATCAATTCTTGAAAGACTTATCTAATTCCCATTTCACTTTTTGAAACATTTTAAATCTTCACTTAAATTCCCTTGACTGTTGGATGGGAATATAGCTAATGTAAATAGAATCAATTGCCCTCATATATTGAGCCCTGACCACCTGAATAGTTTTTCTTTGTGTGAATAAAGTGCTTTTTTAGGTAGTTTGTCAAAGTTGGTCATTTCATTAGGCTGTACTGTTGATTAAGTAGACCCTTGGGCAGACCCATTGTGTAGAGGTGACATTAGATACAGCGCTCTGCCAAACAGGAACAGCACTGCCCTCTACTGGGGAAATTATGCCAGTGAGTATAGTCATAGACAATTACTCTGTGTATATCTGTTGCTGCCGCTCAGCAGGTGAAGATTGTTTGGTGTGTAATCTTTGTTCTTGACTTGGTGCTGCAGTTTTTTAAAGATATTGTGTTTTGTCACTAGGTTGTCTGAAGCAGCTGTCCATCCTGAAGGTGGACCAGAACAGGCTAGCCCACCTGACTGATTCTATAGGAGAGTGTGAAAACCTGACAGAACTCGTCCTAACAGAGAACCTTCTACAGGTAGGGAGTTGTGAACCACTTACAGCAGCCATATAATGATGCAGTGGGAATTAATGTGTTGCCCATTAACATAAAAGACCCATTAACAACTATTAAGTTCCATTATTGATTTCCCCCTTTGTTAATGACATGGCTTCTGTTTCCCTTTCTCAAAGTCACTGCCTCGCTCACTGGGAAAGCTAAAGAAACTGACCAACTTGAATGTAGACCGCAATCGATTGGGCAGTGTGCCCAACGAGCTGGGCGGCTGTGCCAGCCTCAATGTTCTCTCATTGAGAGACAATCGCCTGGGCAAACTGCCTGCTGAGCTTGCAGATGCCACTGAGCTCCATGTGCTGGATGTGGCTGGAAACAGGTAACCTCACTAAAGACCCTGAACTGTTACTGCACAGCAGCTTCTCATACCAAGGTCAAAGCCTTAAAGGGAAAGCTGAAATAGAATTTGCATTCCACAAGTATCCTGCAGAGACACTATACCTACAAGTCTGTCTTTTTTAATGTCATTTGGTTCCAACATACCTCTATGTGTTGAAGTATTTTCATAACCATTAAAGCAAAGCCAGTGAATATGTCAAAAATCCATTAATGTCAATGGGAACCAGGTTTCTGCAGGATCATGAGAATATTATTCCTGTGAACTTGTACATTTACCAATATACAATATGTTATCTAGAAGTAGTTCACTGAACTCTAATTTTGAGAGGGTTTCCTGATCACTAATTGAACCATTGAATCATACGAGTAACACTGGAATTCTGTTTTAGGTTAATTTCCTTTAACTTCACTGAAGAAGAAAATGTATCTTTCTTCTCATCCTTGCCTCTTCCCCTCTTTTGTCATTCTCCTGTCCAGATTACAAAACCTTCCTTTTGCTCTTGCTAACCTCAACCTGAAGGCCATGTGGCTGGCAGAGAACCAGTCACAGCCCATGCTCAAGTTTCAGACAGAGGATGATGAGCAGACAGGAGAGAAGGTGTTGACCTGCTACCTACTGCCCCAGCAGCCTTCCCCCAGCCTGGGTGAGTAGTATTTATGAAACAGTATAGCAGCAGTATAGAAAACAGCATAGAAAAATAACTTTCATTATTTTTTCATTGGGCATCAAGAGGCAAATTCAGGTTAGTTAATCAGGCATCAGACATTTCACTCTTTTCCTCTTTTACCTGTGGGCTATCCAACTTTACCTGTGGGCTATCCAACTTTACCTGTGGGCTATCCAACTTTACCTGTGGGCTATCCAACTTCATCACGCTTTATAGCACTTGAGAAAATCCTATTCTTCAAATTGTGTCTGGTTATTGAGCACTATCTATAATATCTTTTTAAAATTCTAATATTTCTAAAATGTAACTATAACTGTGAATGTTCACAATTTTCTCACAACTCCCATGATCCCTTTCTTGTCTGCTTTGTCTACTCTAACTCTTCGATCACAAGTCATAACCCTGTCTTACAGGAAGTATGGCTGACATTGTACTTTTACAATGTGTTTTGAAATAATGTTCAGCTAGTTGTAACTTGCAAAACCATAAATGTGCCATGCAACTGTACAGAATCTTTACTTGACACTACCCATCTAAAGGTATGCTACTGTCTTCACAGTACATTTTGACACTCTCCTCTCCTCCACTCTTCCGCTTCCTCTCTTTATCCACAGAGAACTTGCTACAGAACAGTGTGGATGACAGCTGGACCGACAGCAACCTGAACCGAGTGTCAGTCATCCAGTTCCAGGAAGAGACCAAGGCTGAGGAGGATGATGATGAGGCTGCTGCAGAGCGCAGGGTGAGGAACTACGACGACACAATGTCCTTTTCATATCTCGTTTAGACTTGTTTGAGTTTCCTTGTTTGACTTTCATGGTTTGCTTTGCCACATATCAGCTGTAGGGGATAAGGGACAAGTCATTAAAAGCATCAATGCACAGCCATTGTTTGAATTGCTGAATTTATATTTTAATCATAACGTAATGAACGTTGTAATGCTTCAAGTTTAGCAACATTGAGTGCAAATGACGATTAAGCCACGATTTTTGTCATTGTCATAAAATCACATCAGTTGCAGAATTTGTAATTAAAAAAAAACTAAAAAAAAATGTCCCCCCCTTTTTTCTTTTATCACTTCAGGGCCTTCAGCGCAGAGCCACACCCCACCCCAGTGAGCTGAAGGTGATGAAGAAGGGGATTGAGGAGAGGCGGAATGAAGCCTATACATCCAAACCTGACGGAGACGCAGAGTCCCCCAACCAACAGGTACAGAACATACAACATGCTGTGTGATTATTATGTCAGGTTTGTCAGCAGCCAACCATCTTTTGGTTGCAAGATGGTTGCTGACCATCTTTTGGTTGATTTACTGGCAACTATGGGCAGTAGACAAAAAGTTTCCACACCCTGTTTGTCACACGATTAACCACCACCTTCACAGACATCACTGTATATAGATTGAAACAGAAACGGCATTTAAGTGCTGCGTAATCAACCATCTGTGCAGTACATCCAGAGTTTCTGAAGCTGATGTTGTTTACAGGAGAAGCGTCTGAGTGACCTTTCCAATCAGAGCCATGACTCCCAGGCCTCCAATAGCACGGTGTCGGCCAACTCCCACGAGGAGAGACGGGGCCTGACTGCCCCCACCCACGGGGAGGACCTAGTGGGCCGCCACTCACCCCAGGAAGAGGAGGAGCTGGATGAGATGGAGGTGGAGTACATTGAGGTGAATATTCAAAACACCATCTTATCCCTAAGATTATGATGATCTGTGTAGAATTATGTGGCTGGAAAAGAGGATTTCCCCTACAGTGTATCTGATTTGTAATAAGAAAGAAAAGTCCATATGTTTGTAGATAATTGTCTACCATTTCTGGTCCCCCTTTCCTCTGAACCCGTCTCTTCTCCAGCCCACTGTGCATTTTGCGGAGGAGCCCATCATCCGTGGCGGAGATGAGGAGGAGGATGAGGAAGGGGAGGACGGTGAAAGGAGCGACGAGGAGGACGAGCGGCCGGCTTTACCCATAGAGAAGCAGCGTCTGATCAGGAAGGACACGCCACACTACAAGAAGCACTTCAAGATCACCAAGCTGCCCAAGCCTGAGGCTGTGGCCTGCACTGCTGCAGGGCTTCAATCCTGAAGGCCTCAAGCCCCCAACCCAGACTGCTGAGGAAGAACAGGAGGACGAGGAGGAAGAGGAATGTATTGGGACACCTCAGCACCATCACAGAATGGAGGCGCCAGAGCTGGAAGACAGCCGGCACCTCCAGGTCAACTCCAGTCAAGTCAAGGTAAAGGAGAGAGCCTGGGGTGGGGAGGATGCGGTTCAGAGATGTAGTAGCTGGTTACAAACCCTGACATATCAAAAGCAGAATTTACAAATATTTATTTAAGTACAAATATTGTACAGTAATTTATTTTTGTTATATTTGTGCAAAGATGTATCAAAAACTAGTAATGACATAAGTTCATATACACTGATGTACCAGGACAACAGGACCTACATTCAGTGCACAATTACTGCATACCAATTACTGCATCATACACTGAATCAGTTTGTTTAGGATAGATTATACTTCAAATTCTCTGTCCATGCTGTTACAATATATTAGCAATGGCTTGCTCATTGCCTCTATGTAAAGTCTTAACATGCATAGAAGCCCTCTACCACCTTGCAACTTGCATTCAGTTTGGAGTGGGCTGCTAGCACTTGATTGAGAAGGATATGCCATTGCATGCAGGGTCATTGTGCAAATGAACACGCCTACCCTACCAATGTTTTGTCGGGAGTTGACTTTGTGGTCTTACTCTGCTACACACACTCAATTGCCTCATCGCAGAATAGCTCCCTCAAAGCTTGGCTTTCCCCCTGCTCTGTCCCCTGCAAGGACAAGATGTCCTCTGGCAAATGCCTACAAACACTTGGTTATCATCACCGACTTTCCTCTTCATAAACCCTACATCACTTGGGTCACTTTAGGTATGATACAATAATGGAAAGATGGAGAAATGGTGGCTCAGTGGTCTAAGACAGAGGTTCTCAATCCAGTCCTCAAGGACCCCCTGTCCTGGAGGTTTTAGCTCCAGCTCTACTGAACACCTGAACCAATTAGAGGCATCACATTTTCATGATACCTTAATTGGGTCAGATGTGTCTGAGTAGAGCTGGAGCTAAAACCTGCAGGACAGGGGGTCCTTGAGGACTAGATTGAGAACCTCTGGTCTAAGGCGCATACCACATAACCGCGACATCCTGGGTTCAGTCTTTCCTGTCTCTCTCTACTGACTGTCAAATAAAGGCCAAAAAAATAATCTTAAAAAAAAAAGAGCGAAATGGCAATATGCTAAGAAAAATGTTTTGTACTGTAGATAGATCAAAGTAATGTTTAAATATTTTGTCTTCTGCTATTTAATGATGAGATGAAAATATCCTCTTGCCCTACTTTCTTTACGTATTGTCAACATGCCAGATATGAATTCTGGGTCTGATGTCAAATGTCGATGCCTTACGCCCCCAACCAGCTGCAGGATGAGTTCTAGCCCAGACGCTCTTGCGCCACACCTTCTGCCCATTTCAGTACTAAGCTTCTCACCATATCATTTGCCCTTTCCTGATTTAATTGGTTAATGAACGTTTCAGCCTCCAGCCTTCATAACTTTGTATGTGTGTGTTTGTGTATTGAGTGAGTGAAGTCTGCTCCTGAAATATTGTTGTTTTATGAAATTATCTCCTCATTGATCAACAGTAATCAGCAAGCCTCAATATCGTTTTGATTTGTCATGCTAATTGTGGAAATCTCTTAGAACGTTATAATCAAAGCTCGTCATGTTCCCTGGTCCTACATCAGCAGGATCAGGGACCAGACAAATCTGCTACCTAATACCCATTGAATGAGATGTGTTTTTGTGTGAATGGTGTGTCTGTCTGTGCGACTGCCTTCAGACCAACCAGAACGTTTATTGGCAGAGTTGGAATGTTGAGATCCAAAAAGCCAGATTTGTGTCATGGAGGCCGTTTCTTGTATGCAATGTTGGATTTATTTCAAGAGAGTAGAATATTGTATAGAGGATTTTCTCTCTGGATCTTACAAATGTAATTCATAAAGACACAATTTTACGTTATTTATTGAACCTAAACTGTTTTTTAAGGCTTTGTTACTGAAGGCTTTCAGAGAGTTCTCTTGATGATATCCTTCCTTGGCAAATAACTGTTTACTTGGTCATTCAGTCTGTTGGTACAATTGAACTAACATAATTGACAATGACAAGTAGGCCTGCTGTCCACTTAAATGCTAGCTTGCTCTTGCAGGAAAGTGTGTTTTGTGGTGTTAAAGCTGGGGTTATTCTGGTTTGGGAGCCTTTACTTTCTTTTGTCTACTCCTCTCTACACTGTGTGGTATGTACTGTAGCTCAGCTCCTGGGTCTCGTCTTTCCACCTCTGCCTGTATTTGCTTCTGGTGGCTGGGGAGTGAATGTGGGATGGGTTCTGCTTCAAGGTGGTCCACCCCAATGGACTCTGAAGTCACACAACCCGAAAGCAGACAGTGGAGTGTTTGGTTTTGGTTGGTGAGGTTAATTGAAAGTGCGAGTGTGTGTTTTTGTTTTCATTTATTTTGTTTTGTTGTATGCGTGTGTGCATATTTTTATTTTGGCCTCACTAATCCGCATGCCTCTCGCTGGTTCCTGTCCTAACAGGGGGTGTCATTTGATCAAGTCAATAATCTGCTGATTGAACCTGCTCGAATTGAGGAGGAAGAGGTCTGTACCTACTCTTTCCCATCCAGTCTCTCTCTCTTTCTCTGTGTCCCTCACTCACCCACTCATTCACCCACCGGCATTCAGAGGGGGAAAAGCAACCCACAGAAATTCATGATTAATCCATGCCAATCACTAGGGAAGTGCTCACCTTAAGTCATTTATGAGATGGCCAGCGTGGTAGAACCTGGATGCGGGAATGCAGTGGCTACAGAGTTTTTATTAATTTATTTCACATGATTTTTTTTCATGGTCAACACTATTACATCTGTGATATTAAACTGAAGAGGTGAAGAGGTTTGACAAACTTAGTGAAGGACAACTGTATTGGCCTGGGAACGGTTGAAATTTAAAGATTAGTTTTCCAGACAATTTGTGGACAATGAATAATATAAAGTGCAGACATTTCATTTCATTTAGCAAGCTTAGTATTGCATTGTGGTCAGGCACTAAAGTGTCTTACTCTATTAACTAGAAACTAATGAAGGTAGTTTAGGTAGGCTAGCAACATTAGCTGACTATTGTATTGTCACTAGTTCTGTGACGCAAATACAAAATACAACCAGTTACAAATAGGTTACCTCCTCAACATATCTTGCAGGCTATGTTTCTAACTTTGCCTTCATATTTAGTTTTTGTCAGTACTGCCAGTGCTACTCACAGGAGCACAGACTGACCAATACCATGCACTGCATCCTAGGTGGTGTAATTCATTAACACACTTTCAGTGCTTGCGCTATGTACAGCATTAAATCTTGTCTTTTATAAACTACATTGATGAGAAGAATCAGGTATGAATGCCAGCCACCCAAATACAATCAACCCTGATGCATCATAGAAAACTGGATGTTCCTAGACAACCAGGCGTTTTTTTCTAATGCATTCCCTCAATTCCCACAGTTGTGAGGCCCTCAAGCCACATCTGTAAAATGTATTCCATTATCTTAAGAAGCATAACAAGATTGTGTTCCTCTACGTCACCCCCCCCCAGGGTTTTTTCCCCCTGAAATGCTGGCACTGCATGAAATTTGCAATGAGAGCATTGTGAAATTTGATGGATTTGATTGATGCCCAGAAAAGTGATTCCTCGAAAGAGCTGACCCTGACTGTAGACAGGGTGGCACAAGGCCCAGCCCAACATCAGGTTCTACCACACTATGCCTTCTCCTACCTTTCCTCTGCTTCTCCTTCTTTGCTCCTCTTCATCCCCTGTCGATGCTGTGTTGCCCTGGAGTGAATGGGCTGGTTGCACTGTAATGATCTGCAGCATCATCTTCTTTCAGGTGTTTTCTGGGTATACAGAGATGGTAATGTAAAAAATGTGGATGTAAAACTCAGCTGCCAACCAGAAGAATAGCGCCAGAAGAGTGCTCGATGAAGAGGTTCACTCCTTGAAAATGCAACTTCCACCTGTGCTGAATGTGCATGGTTGTTTTGGCTTAACTGGACAAAATATAACAATCTATGCTGTATTATTTAGTGTTTCTGTTTTAAAACAAATAGTTTAGAAAAAGAAAAAAATAGTGTTTTTTCAAACACCTCAGCTGTATTTTTTCTGTATTTTTTCTTTTTTTTTTGGTGAGCTCTAGTTAAAGAAATGTCCATAAATCCTAGAAAAAGCTTAAGGTCTTACATATTGCATGTACAATCCTAAAGATATGAAATATAGACAATTTTGTGTGTGTTTTTAATACTATGTGTATTTTTGAATACACTGCTATGCTATTTAGCATTGGTGAAGAAAGCTTATTTTAAGAAACATTTAAATTAATTTAAATTCACTATGGTAGAACATTTTTATGTTGTAGAATATACACCGATCAGCCACAACATTAAAACCACTGACAGGTGAAGTGAATAACATCGATTATCTTGTTACAATGGCACCTATCAAGGGGTGGGATATATTGGGAAGCAAGTGAACAGTCAGTTCTTGAAGTTGATGTGTTGGAAGCAGGAAAAATGGTCAAGCGTAAGGATCTGAGCGACTTTGACAAGAGCCAAATTGTGATGGCTAGACGACTGGGTCAGAGCATCTCCAAAACGGCAGGTCTTGTGGGGTGTTCCCGGTATGCAGTGCTTAGTACCTACCAAAAGTGGTCCAAGGAAGGACAACCGGTGAACCGGCGACAGGGTCATGGGCGCCCAAAGCTCATTCATGCGAAGGCTAGCCCGTCTGGTCTGATCCCACAGAAGAGCTACTGTAGCACAAATGAAAAAGTTACTGCTAGCTATGATAGAAAGGTGTCAGAACACACAGTGCATCGCAGCTTGCTGGGTATGGGGCTGCGTAGCCGCAGACCAGTCAGAGTGCCCATGCTGACCCCTGTCCACCGCCAAAAGCGCCTACAATGGGCACGTGAGCGTCAGAACTGGACCATGGAGCAATGGAAGAAGATGGCCTGGTCTGATGAATCACGTTTTCTTTTACATCATGTGGACGGCCGGCTGCGTGTGCGTCGTTTACCTGGGGAAGAGATGGCACCAGGATGCACTATGGGCCCTGGCATTCATGTGGATGTTACTTTGACACGTACCACCTACCTAAACATTGTTGCAGACCAAGTACACCCCGAGTCCATGCCGAGGGGGGACCTACACAATATTAGGCAGGTGGTTTTAATGTTATGGCTGATCGGTGATTACTGCCATCTCAGAGCAAATGAATGCCCGTTGCTTACCTTAACGTATCAAGGGCTATTATCTACATGCTTAAAATCTTCTGTGTTTCTACATACTGAATTAGAAAGGAAACACAATCTGGTAGCACATGACAAAATATTTATTTGGCATTTCTGCATGTGTTCAAGGAAGGTTTGCATTGTGACCTTTTAACGATCTTAGTATGAAGATGCTCACAGAATAGTCGATATTTGCATTCATGTCGACTGTGTTTGCTCAAGAAATGTATGGGAACTTGCCAGGGAGTGCATGCAATCCTGTTAGAAAGAATGGCAACGTTTCTACACCTCTACAGAGACCCCACAGCCTTCTCCCCACGCCCAGGCCACAGCACACTCTTCTCTCCTATTACTCTCACTTCCACCTGTCCCTCATCTCTTCCACTCTCCCCATTCTGCATGGCTTGCACATATACAGCATACACATATTCAGTCTGTCTGCTGTGTTATGAATTTAGTCTCTACCTCCCTGTTGTGACATAGTCTTATGTTTAAGTCCCTTCCCACCATACATGCACAATACACAGTATATGTTTTCAGTATGAGGCTAGCCTCTGTGTGTCTGATTATAAAAGGACTTCAGATAGTAAATCCTTGGCCTAATGTCAATTAAGTGGTATACAATAGATGAGAAGTTATTTGGCACTAACTTTGTTTTTGTTTGGCCTTGCTGCTTTTAATCTTTTCCAAAATGTCTTCAAAGTAAAATCCAGTCAAGACAAAATCATCCAACTGCCACTTGAATTGAGATTAGCCTTGAGACCCCTCAAAGTGCCTGTCACATCTGTCTGTCCATCCCTCTGTATGACAGCAGTCTCATGCTGCACTGCCCATATTGGCGCCACCCTCTGGCAGAAAGAGGGAGTTCACCCACAACTTACAACTACTGAGGTCTAAGCAATGAAAATAAATGACTTTGCTTATATATATATAGTAATCAGCTCAATGGTTTCAAAAAATACAGTTAACATGGTTAAAGATGATACAAAGTCAAAGTAATTGGGATGTTGTGGGCTCCTCTCCCTCCCAATCTGTCTTGGGTTAAGCAGTGTTTTATCAGGGTTTTGCCACTAGTTGTGCTCACCCCCCCCCACTCCTGAACTTGCAGCACACCCTGACCATCCTACGACAGACAGGCGGCCTGGGTATCAGCATCGCTGGAGGGAAAGGATCCACGCCTTACAAGGGGGATGACGAGGTAAGATCTATAACAGGATTCTGTATATAGTCTTTAGGAAATAAAAAAATTTGTACAAATGAAATTTTCCTTTTTGTGTCTTCAGGGAATCTTCATCTCCAGGGTGTCTGAAGAGGGCCCTGCAGCCAGAGCAGGGGTCAAAGTGGGAGACAAACTCCTAGAGGTAAAGTCCTGTGTGAGCACATCCAGCACTGTAGTGAACTGATGGCTAATAGATGTGACCACTCTTCTCACTCTTTATGCCTCTCAATGCAATATGTACAGTGGGAGAAGAGTCTGTTTTGTTGATGTAAATATCAGTTATACTTTTATGTGGGCACTGTAACTTTGTTAGTTATGTTGTTGTAAGGGTGTGTGGGAGTTTTTAAGGTGTCTTCAATGAAACATCTCACGACAAAACAGAGGAAAACAAGCTAAAGAACATCAGATGTCAAAGTCTGTCTCTCTGTCTGTTTGTCTCAGGTCAATGGAGTTGACCTCCACGGAGCAGAGCATCACATGGCAGTTGAAGCCCTCCGTAGCTCTGGGGCTACGGTTTCCATGACGGTGCTGCGTGAGCGCATGGTGGAGCCAGAGAACGCCATCACCACCACACCACTGAGGCCCGAGGATGACTACTTCCCCCGGGAGAGACGCAGCAGTGGCCTACCCTTCTGCATAGAGTCCAGTCCCAGTGCGCCCCGGCAGCGGCTCTCCACTTGCCTGGTCCGCAACGACAAGGGACTGGGCTTCAGCATCGCTGGGGGCAAGGGCTCCACGGCCTACCGCACAGGGGACACGGTGAGACACACATAAACACCCCTCTCTCACCAAGCGTAGACTCACTTTCTTGGCAGCGGGGTGATGTAGGGAGTAGGGACACCGGCCTCACCTGGAACCTGGGGTCAAGCCCCTGTGTCAACAAGCATCCACACTGAATCCCTACCAGCTCCAGACACTACGCTTTGACCTCCTTGTGGGGAGGGGCAAGCAAAAGGAATTTCCCCATGGCCATCAACTAAGTATTGTATTGTTATTATCAATGTATGGTAAAGATTTGACATTGCTAGAGCGTGAGTAGAATGTGGGGCTTCAGTCGCCACACTTATATAATTCATTGGCTCCCTCCCAGTGAAACACCTTGTTGTACATCATGGTGTCAGTTTTTTTTCGCTTCTCTTGTGTCTCAGGTACTGGCCTGAGACAACAGGCTATATATACTCAGAATGTGAAAATCTTTCTATGAACTGTGTAAACCTGATCATTGCATCCAACAAAAGTCTGTAGTTGTGTATTGGGAATTAATTCAAGGGGATAAATGATATTTAAGTCGTAATGATCTGAAGCTAAAGATATAGTCTATCATACAATCACTAGATGCCTTATTTGTTGCATCTGTGGTGTTGGATTTGCGAAGTTGGCTCACAAAGTGTTTGCAGTGGCCATCTCCGCCTCAGGGATCTGTCTTTTTCACGGCATCTATTTTGGCACCAGCGTTTACAGCCATCACCAAGGAGACAGAGATATGAATAGCGAGCCTTGACACATGATAGGGGCACTGTAATTGGAATGGGAAGAAGTGCAGGAGGGGGGAGGTGTATATTTGGGCCAGTCCATGGTTCCTGTGCGATACTGCGTTCAACAGCTCGAGGAGCCCCCAAGGAGGAAAGGACTCATAAACTTTTGATTTAGGCAGGTCTGTAAGTCTTGCCTCTCTTTTTAAAAATCTTCTAAAGTGGATGCAGTGACTCTCGGCTATTGCTTGGTTGTTACTTGACCCGTGCAGGTAGCGCGTTAGACTTTGTTCCTGTATGTTTACGTGGACGTTTGTATTTTGGTGAGCCAAGAGTTCAGTGGGTTTTCATTTGGTTAAGCAAATTTTGCAACATCACTAAGCAAACGGACAATAGGTCCCTAGGGTCAATGTTTTTAATGAGCTGCTTGTGCCATAGCTTCATTTTGTCTTGATTTTATTGTGGTATTAATTGGTCGTAATGTTGTTTGGAAGCAGGCTACACCATATTAAAATTGGTGGGCTTGCTGGCCTCTGAACCTCGCCAGCAGTAATGAGTGTGAATAAAGGAGTTCTATATTTGGTTTGGCTGTCTCTGATCGTCACCATGGGATGTCGCATGCTGACCGCCTGGTAACCCTCCGTACAGACAGGCAGCGATTCATCGTGGCATTGCAGTCTGTTGTACAGACTCTGTACCACCAGCCGTGTCTGGTTTGGTGCAGAGGTGGCCAGAAAAGATCTATGAAATAATTGCAGAACCCTTCCAATAATGAAGCCAATCTTAATTACGATACATTGGTAACGTCTCATTTAACTGTAGTTCTCTAGAACAGACTGAGAAAGTACATATTATATTTTATAACTTTTAAGTGATACAACACAAACCAAAGTATTGTCTCTCGTTTTTAGGGAATCTACATCTCTCGCATCGCAGAGGGCGGGGCAGCCCACAGAGACAGCACGCTGAGCGTAGGCGACAGGGTGATCACTGTAAGTACTATCCATCCCTTCCACATCTCCATCTGGCCATTACATCACTTTTTTTGCTCTTCCTGCTTCAGTTCAGGCCTATCTGAAGTAAGGCCAGGAGTTTCTTTATCTGTGATAACTGATCAAAACGGTGTTACCTGAACATTGTTTGTATAGATATGGGAGTGGGAGTGATTTTGTTTCTGAGGCCCATGTTTTCTCCTGGGCCCATTCCAGGATTAGTTCCAGTAGGTGGAACTAGGCTCTCTAACTGGATATTTTGACCCTGATATATTGACAATTGTGCTGTAATTGTGCTGTAATTGCTTAATTGTTGGACTGAGCAATGAGGCCAGATGATGTGTTTTCATTGCATTTACATTTTTCTAGATTAGTTTCTAAACTAAGGAAACACTGCAGAGTGATTTTGTCCTAGCTTTACTTCGTTGATGCCATCGTTGCTGTATGGTAGAGAAGTTTTAATCTTTCCATAGCAAAGTTGCCCACAACACTGCTGTAATCCCTGAAGGCAAGTTCGACCTTGTCTAAAATAGGTCAGACAAACTGATGGATGGGTTCCACGCTGATTAGATGCAGACAATTACCTCATCAGACTACAATTCTACTCACACAAATCAAATCCATGAGTAGAGAAACCGTGCTAATCTAGTCCTAAATCTAACCCGCTGCCTCTTTTGTGATGCAGACTTAGCTGATATGTATCAATGCTAAGGGGCTCCTGCACGACTCAATGTCTTTCATCCTCTCTGCTAATCATACTCTAAGCTTGGCTTTGCTTTTCCCATTCTGTCAGCATAGTGATAACTCTGAATTGTAATCTCTTAGTCACACCCATGCAAACTGTATTTAATCATTGGTCAAGAAGAGACCTCTTGTTTTTCAACTGAAATCATTTTGACAAGTCTCGAGAACCCTTTTCCAGTATGTTGAATGTGACACTGTGCCCTACCATGTCTCTGAACAGATACTTGCTAGTAGCTCCTCTGCTCTTGGGATCATAACTGTTTCTTTCTCTCTCTTCTTTCTGTTTTCTGTGAATCCTAGAATGCCTGAATGATCCTCTGCTTACTTTCTGGGTTTACTCTCCCTCTTCCTCTTGCTCTTTTTAGTTGTTTTCCCCTCTCTATCTCTCTCTCTCACACACTCTCTCCCTCTGCATGCTCACTAATGCATAACTTTATGCATCTCCTTGCCTGCTTGGTGGTGGGTGTGGTGTTTGGGTGGAGTGGGCGGAGCCGGTGGCCCTGCTGACATGGTAAACGCATGCATTACCATAGCAGCAGCCGCGGCAGCATATCAGCTGATGGTAAGAGTTGGTACTGTCAGGTCAGTGCTGACCTCTGTTTGTCACTTTGGACCAGAGGACCGCTTTTAAGATGGTGCCTCTGTGAAAGACACTCCCCTCATTTAGTTCAGAGTCACAAGGATTAATCTAAAAACGTGTTAACAACCAATATAAAAGCAGGCTACCAAGGACTTCCCTGATTGCCTTTGCTGACTTAAGATCAGACTCTTTGGCAATACATGCTGCCACTTGTGTTTTAAGTGAGCAAAGGCAAGAAGGGGTGTTAACAAAATGTTAATTTGTTCAGGTTGAGAAATAGGACCACATGCATCGATGAGCTTTATTAGTTAGTTTTGTTGGAATAGAATTGCTCAAGCCTAGTTTCCTTGGGGACGTTTTGCCAGCTTGCATTGCCTGCAGCAGCCCTCTGTTCCCCACTGCTGCCTTTCTCTTCTCTGTACCTGTTCTTATTGCTCTCTAAAGGTCTTTCTCAAATAACAGTACTCACTTTGGTGCACTCACAGTATAGGGGTTCACACCTTCTCAATGAATCAATACTAATACCACGAGAGGAATCAAAATGTATCTTAGATGCAACCTAGGAATTTTGAAATGGTTTTAGTGATGATGATTTTGATTCTGATTAGAGACAACTGTTATGGCAACATCTGGCATTTTCACCCTGCATTTGTTCCTTAATATCCACCATGCCCCTGTGCTGATGGCTAGTGCTGCCCATTGTCTTTGAGAGCCTGTCTGAGGGCTGACTCCCTACCTGGTTGGTTTTGCTGTTGATCCAGATCAATGGTGTAGACATGACAGAGGCCAGGCATGACCAGGCAGTAGCGCTCCTTACCGGCACCTCCCCCACCATCACCCTCCTGGTGGAGCGAGACCAGGCCACACCGGGGGGCTCTCCGGGCTTGTCCCGGGCTCGGGCCCACTCCCCCCCACCCCCAGAACCCTCCAATTCTCCGGACCAGGAGGATCCCACGGATGAGAACTTCTCCCCACATGGGAACCACCTGAACCGGCTGGAGGACGAGTACCCCATCGAGGTGAGACCTCTAAGAGAGGGAGAAAGCAATGTATTGAATGTCCGGTTAGTTTTAATAGACCATACTGTAGAATCCACATTGGAGCATTCATCTTTAATGTCTGTTCATGTGGCCCCTTATCCTTAATGCTGTCCAGCTCCAGAGAAGATGGTGCACGGTATGAAGGCTTTGTTAAGCTGTTTACTGTAGAGTATGGACTGGCAATATCAGCTGTATCATTCTCACTCGTGAATAATGCAAAGATATTGCTGCTGGTTCCATCAATAAGTGCTTAGACCTGTGCAGTGTCATGTTCAGTAGACGTAGGTTGGCTAGTTTGTTAGACTCATGTCAGCTGTAGGCTAGATGAAGAGTTAACACTTACAAACATGCAGGCTTGAAGGCCACTCATGTATCAGTAGGTTTTATCAGGCCTGTCTGTAGAACAATGTACTTTCAAATGTATGCTTAATTGATTCCCTTTGGTAAAACTTTGCTATAAAGGGTGCTTAGAGTCTTGTTTCCATAGCAACTCCTCTACTTCTTATGCTAACAGGAAGTGACCCTGATGAAGTCAGGTGGTCCTCTAGGCCTGAGCATTGTGGGAGGCAGCGACCATGCCAGTCATCCGTTTGGTATCAATGAACCTGGGGTGTTCATCTCAAAGGTACAACTTTGAAAGAGCTTTGTAGTTATCTCTCTGCTTCTTTCTCTCACGCCCTCTTAAAATGTGTTGTACCTTTGCTACTGTTGTGTTGCGTCTCACTCCCCATGCCTCATCTCATCAGGTGATTCCTCATGGCCTGGCATGTCAAAGTGGATTGCGTGTTGGGGACCGGATATTAGAGGTGAACTCGATTGACCTGCGTCACGCCACACACCAGGAGGCTGTGCGTGCCTTGCTTGCCAACAAGCAGGAGATCCGTATGTTAGTACGCAGGGACCCTTCACCACCTGGCATGCAGGTGAGTCAACCCACGTAAACAAATATGCTTATATTCACCTGTATCAGCAAGTGCAAGCACAAATGCACACTTTACTGTGCCTGATGAGCTGTGTATGCATCGCCGCAGGAAATTGTCATCCAGAAACAGCCAGGGGAGAAGCTTGGCATCAGTATCCGTGGAGGGGCCAAGGGTCATGCTGGAAACCCTTTCGACCCCACAGATGAAGGCATCTTCATCTCTAAGGTACTGGAGCTGCATCGTGTATCACAGCTCTGCACATCTCATTTCATTGTTACACAAGTGGAGGCTTTTGGAGTGTAGTTTGAGGAATTGGAGCCTTTGAGCACCTCCTTTTTAGCTAGCAGCACCAAGCAGCTGAAGCGCTAAAAGCATGCTCAGTTCCAGTACTGTCTACATGAGAATGAAAGGGGCAAATACACAGAATCAAACAGGTTGAAAATACAAGCAGCCTTAGTCGTTAGTCTGACACCCTTTGTTAAGTCCCTCTGACCACACTTTGGTTAATATACCCATAGGTGAGTTCGACTGGCGCGGCCGCAAGAGACAGCCGTCTGCAGGTTGGCATGCGCATCCTGGAGGTGAGCAACCACAGCCTGCTGGGGATGACACACACGGAGGCGGTGCGTGTCCTTCGTGCCGTGGGAGACACCCTGGTCATGCTGGTGTGTGACGGCTTCGACCCGCAGAATGTGGCTGCTGTGGAGGTGAGTCACCATGAGGAGTCACGTTCAACGCCGTTATGGACTGGATGAAATATACATTGAAATTCTATGACGTTTAATCAATCGGTGTCTGCATGAGTTCTATCCCAAAATGCCATATGCCCATTTTTAAAAATCAATATCCCTAGAATAGAGATGATCTATAAAAGCCTATCATTTTGTCAAGGAATAAAGTTACCCACTATGTTTTAAAAAAGTGCTTGCCAACAAGCAGGAGATCCGTATGTTAGTATGCAGGGTTTTAATTTTCATTTTGTTTCATTTTCATTTTGTACTGTCAATCATGTGTGCATATCTCATTTTTCACCAAATCTCTGCATGTGTGCTTGTGTCATCTTCCAGGCATCCGCTGGCATCATCGCCAACCCATTTGCATCAGGCATTGTCCGTAAGAACAGCATGGAGAGCATCTCTTCTATAGACAGAGACCTGAGCCCAGAGGAGATGGACATCATGCAGAAGGTACAGCACTCAGAGGACCATAGAGACTTCCATTTTTAATGTGTCTTTTGGGCTAGGCAGCAAGAGTTGATGATACTTGACTGAAATAAATATCAAATATACACCCCAAACTAACAACCCCTTGTTAAACCCCTTGTATGTTTTGTAGTAGTGGGAGGTGGGGTTTTGTTTTTGGGACCAAGGTTTCCAAGGTTGTCTCTTATTTGGATACTTAAGGCTGTTTAAGTGTCTTACAAAAAAGTGTCGGACAACACTCAGACGTCTATGGCATGAGCTGTGATCTCCATAACCAGCTGGACGCTTCTGGCTGGTTTGTTTATGTTAGTTCAGAAAAGATGGCAGCGCTAGGGTACAACGATATAATTGACTTAATAGAGGAACACGAGATGTTGACTACACTTTTATTGCGGAGGAGGAAGAGGCAGAGGAGTAGGAGGTTGTGGTCTGTGCGTGTGATAAGCCTGACCAGGGAGGAACAAGGCCAAGACCTAATAAACAGATGACAAGCAGCACTTTCGCTATTTTTGTCACCAAGTAGTTAATCTGACCTCTTCTATGGGGTTGTATGGTTTTTAAGTCTCACTCTACTAAACCTTCCTTCTCCAGGAGTCTGAGATGGTGAGAGAGACATCGCAGTGGGAACGAGAAGAGATGGAGAAAGTGGTGAGTGAAAATGAAAACCCCATTTCGCTAAAATGTATTTCTGGCAATACAGAAGAGACGGAGAATTGACTTCATAGTTCAGAGACAGGCCAAGTCTTGCACTGTACTGGGTAGAGCTTTAGTGTCAAATGCTCAGCTCTGTCTGTTATTGGGTGAATGAAGCTTCTCTGCGCCTTGTGTTGGTATCGTGTTTAACAACACTCTTCCAACAATGTCCTACCTTGCATGCTTTTTCTGCTCCTGTAGCAAATGAACAGAGCACTTTCTAATGTGTGCGGGTTCTATCCTTTCTTTCCCTCTGTTTGTTCTCCTCCTCTCCCCTCCACTTTCGGTGTGCTTGGAATCACCATCCAATCATCCCATCTCCATCCCACTCCATTGTTTTGTCTTTTTCTCCATTTTACACCCCTTAACACTCATTTATTCCCTTGTAATTCCTCCACCTTCTCATTTCATCCCTCACGCTCATTACTCATCACTGTGTGGCTGTGTGTGGTCGGGTGTCTTCCCTTCTCTGCTCTCTTCTCCCCCTCCTTTTTCTTGGTGAAGGAGCGTATGCGCTTGGAGCGTGAGGAGGCAACTCGCCTGCTAGAAGAGGAGACTGAGGTGAGGCACTCCTCAACGGGCAGGTCGTCGACCAAACAATCTCCCTGTCTGTGCGAAAGGGAGGTCTGACCACAAATACCATAGCACTGCCTCCACAAGATTTTACCATGCTGTTTAAACGCTCCCTCTGCTTTGTTTAGAGAAATCTTTCCATTGTTGGGGGCATCCATATACAGTACCGTTGAGTGAAAATCACCACACCTGGTTTTCCTAACTTGAATCAGTTGTAAGGCATTTTCGAGACGGCTTAATTTTACTGGGGAAGGTCCTGTGTTTACTACCTGTGTCATCCTGTAATTTTAATCCAGTATGAATTTGCCGTGAACATAATCTTTGCAGGTCCAAAATGTAAAAACTCATCTGATAATAGCAATACAGTTCAAATTGACATCTCCTAATAATGCGTTACGTGTCTGGTGGCAGGCACACTGTACGACCAGCGTGAAGTTTGGATCATGACGTTGTGCATCTTCGCCATGAGCAGTAATTTTAGGGAAATCTCGGAGATCCTTTACCCTGTTCAAGTGGTTCTCTGGAATTACACACATAGCCTCCCCCAGGAAAAATAATCCATTTTGAATAGTGTTTTAGTTGAGATACCTCAGCGTTGTCCCTCTCTCACCTTAGATTCTCTTTATTCCCCTGTAGAGCATTAGCACTGGGCCTCTAAAACTGGACTACAAGACACTGGCTGCACTGCCCACCACCAGTCTGCAGAAGGTCAACAGGGTAAGTCTCACCCTATGTCAGTAAATTACAGGTTCTGACGCTAAATTAGGATGTGAATCATGTTTGTTCTGCTGATTAAGGTCTTTGGAAAATAATGCAGTAAGTTCTTAGGGCTCTCTGAGCAGAGTTGTAAAATGCCTGTATTTTTGTCTGGGCTATGTTGGAAATGGCCTTCATGGCTGAGAATAGACCTCCCCATGGAATCTGCTGTGTTTATCCCCTGGGAAACCCTCAGAGCCAACCAGTTGCCCCTCCAGGGGCAAGAATGTTAACCTGCCTCCATGCGTATAACCCCAATTCCCACATTCCTGACCAATAACCTCAGGCTCACTCTCTACCCAAGGATAACCCATACAACTTATCAACCCAATGTGATCTAACTTTGCTCAACAAGGGCAGCTGTAGCCCAACACAAATGTCTTGGATTGAAGGAATACCATGACCAAAGACCAAACTATCCCTGAGAACCAATGGAATTTGCGTCAAGAACAAAAGAATGGAAAACGAATGGTCGTGGAGGAATAGTTTTCGAGAGGTATGTGAAGACCAAGGCCATGCTGAGAAAAGAATGGAAGATGAGTCAAGAATAAAAGAATGGAAATGTCCTGGCCATAGGGGGCCAACGATGAAAGAAGCACATTTACATTACAAAGAAGGGGGAAATGAAAGTCAGCATAGATTTTTTTTTCAGTCACTGTGACGTAGGTGCACTGAATTATGGTCATTGTAGTTCAATAACATGCTTTTGGTGCTTGGCAACATTAAGTCTTGATTGTTTGAAAACTCCATCAGCAATATTAACATTGTATGGGAAACACTGCTTGTCTGAAGGACACAAACACTGTTCTAGCACTCCAGTCCCAAGGCTGATAAAGAGAGGTGTGAGTGTGGGAGAAGGGGAGGGAGGGGGGAGGGGGACAGCTGGTCACTGTCAACCCACCCAACCTCTACTCAGGGATATTTTAAACCCGGGATCTGGCCTGGAATTGGATGGAGTCTGTCGCCTGGGTGGGGTGCAAGACGAGGAAGGAGACTGTCAAAAAAGTGTTAGTGAGTGCCCAGAGTCTGGAAGAGTACGTTCTGAGTGGATCATACTGCACATCTAGTCCTGCCACCAGGCTACTGTGAGTATCACGACGCTAGATGGGAGACAGTCGACTGCTTTTGCTTTGTTTTCCCTCTCACTTTTTATCATCTCCCTTTCTCTGTTTCTGTCTCTGTCTTTCATTTGCTCTTAACTTGTTTTGATTTAAGTGTGTGTCTGGTTTAGGTGTCAAGTTGAAGCTGAGCATTTATGGCATAATTTCCCTTGCTCTAAGACACGTCTAGGCTTTTTTGGGGTGATTGTCTGTTCTGTTTATATTTTATAACAACCTCAGTGAATACTAAGTATATCCAGTATTAAATGATGAATCACAGTTGAATTGTTAACATTTTGTCTTCATTAACTAACCGACTACAGTATGTCATGTTTAAACTTCCAATAGACGGTAATAAAGACCTGAGGATCCACAGCTCACAAGTTTGCTGCAGACTTCTGGGCCCTTGGGTTTTCTAGGATAACTTAACCTATATATCACATGCAGCTGTTCATGCTCTACATCACACTTGTTCTCCTCAGACTGTCAAAGGCCCTTTGAGACTGCCTGAACTTATGTTCTCACTGAAGGTTCAGCCTGACAGTTGTTAAAAGTGGTGCTAGATTTGTAGGAATATATTTTCAGCCACTTTCCAGGCCTTAGTAGTGAACTCTTCATAATGATTCTGAAACTTGTGATAAGGCATGGGAAATTGGCACCATTTAATATAAGCTACAAGAGGCCGGGGTTTACAGTGATTTTTAGAATAGCTACGAGGTGTTTGACACGTGATGCACAGCTGCCTCTAGCTGTTGTAAAATCACAAGCATGGCCTTGAGTATAAAACAGCAGTAACACACATTTCTAATTAAAGAAGAACTCAAATATTGAATCAGTCTTATTTTTTTATCAATAATAATTAAATGCTATTCTGACAACATTTATTCTGCTAATTAAATGGCAAGCAATATAGTTGTAACTGTTTGAGTGGTGACTTTCGGTTACCGCACGGATGGTTAGTGATATCTAGTTATGTGGTCACATGTGTGTGTAGCTGGGTATTTTACATCCTGGAACCTGAATCAGAACCATTCGTCATACAAGCAAGAGTATAACTTGATTCCCGTTCCTTTTAGCTGCAACTCTTCCCAACAGGGCTATAGACAACTCGTGTTTGCATGCTGGCATGTCAGCAGACTCTCCTTCTTCACGGGCACCACCACAACCCCAGCTGTCCCTCGCAGTCGGTGCCGATGCCAAAAGGGCACTGGTTCACATTCCATCCCACTGACCCTCATACTACCGGCCACTTATAGCCAGCTTGTCGAGAACCACATTACAGTGTGTCACAATGCTTGTATTCTTAGTCATGCTATTTTGATTGTCACCAGAGATGTCAAGGCCATGTCTAAAACTTTCCAGAGTAGTTTATATGGTATGATTTGAAACCGTTTTGGTGTTTTTCAGGTCCTGGATATTTAATCATGCCATTTTTTAGGTTACAGCTACGGAGGCAGGTTTCTCTCCCATTTAGTTATATAGGTTATGTTAAACAGTGCATAGTTTCTACACTCACATGTAGCCTACATCAGCAGCCTCTGCTGTAAAGTACAGTGGGAGTAGAGATGGTGTGTTGGAGCCCAAGAGTCTCGCGGCTCAGATAATATGGGTTATTTAAGGCGGGGGCCCAGAGCCTGGGCTGTGGTAATGTGAACATTACTCTGGTAGCACAGATAGCCCATTAATGGGTCTGGAAGGATGGACACTGAGAAACTTATCTAAAGGGCTTCAGCAAAGATTGAATGAACAGTGTCATGTGAGTAGCTCTCTTTTTAGCGACTAGAGGCTCGTATGTCAGTTTGTTTTATCAAACTACAGTAGGACACAAAAATATGAGCATTTCGGTTCCTGACAGTCATTGTCTAGTGACCTTTTCTTTATAAATTTTCTTTATTAATTCGTGTCTGATTATTTATTGTGCAGATGTAAAATGTAGTCTTGTACAAAGATCCATTAAGAAGAAAAGGGTTGCACTCAATAGTAAGGGACAGACAAAATAGTTTACTATACAAAGATAAAACACACCGGCCTCTCTAGCTCTCTTTTAGGTTTCCTCGCTGTATGGAACTCCTTGTTATGCTCACTCTTGTCTGTTTCTCAAACTTTGAGCTCTTATGTCACCTTCCTGCTCGCAATCATTTCCTTTGAGTTATTTCAGCTCCATTGTTGTCTTTGTCTCATTATCGGTCTAAATGTGGAGCTTTTTTTTTCCCTCTGTCTATATTCCGTCCTTATTCAGTTTACTGTATCTCTCCTCTCCTCTCTCCCTCTCTTTGACCTTGTTCAGTTCTCTCCTTCTGTAAGTCTGACTGCTCCCATGGAGGCCCCCCTGCAGGCCCAGTGCGGAGCGCCCTTAGAGCCCCTGGGCTTTGGCCTGGGCCATGCCACAAAACCCCTCTACCACATGGACCCCCAGTCCTACCCCAGTATGAACCCAGAGAGTGGGCATCTACCTGGCTCCCAGCTCTCCCTCAGTGGAACCTCCACCACTCAGAAACCCGGCTCAACAACACCTGTCAATTCAACATCTTCATCTCAAACTGGTGAAGACGAAGAAGAGGAATGCATGGTCGACTCTCAGCCTCTCTGCTTTAGTGAAAACCCCTTCCTGGTGGCCAATCGCAAAGGCAAGGGCCGTCCAGCTGAAGAGCGCGTCCTATCAGGGCCTCCTGTGGGGTACGGGAGGCCGGGCCAACTGCAGCCCTGGTTGTACAACAAGGCAAGGGGCCTGCCTGTGTGTGGTTTGGAGGCAGCATGGTGTGTTACTATAAACTGGTTTTGCACTTTGTTCACTTGTGTCACTTGAACCCAGCTACAGTAGCCAAGAGCTTATACATTATGCAACAATGATGTGTGGAAGCTTTGTTTTAACAATCATCTTAATATTTTACCAAGAACCATCTTTGACTTGTAACATAACATTTGCCATTTCCCCAAACTTGACATTGTTAGTGTCATGTCATTCCCGTTGATTGTAGGGGAACGTTTGTGCTGTTAGGTTCTCTCACAGTGGGACAGTTCATGGTCAAAAGTGCTTTTCTCTGGGAAATTTATTTCAAGTTTGCTTGTATTAATCCCAGTGTGACGACATTAAGGAATGAGCACAGAGCTTGGAGCACCTCGTGTGGCATTCCCACTCATATTTAGGACGGGTTGGAATGTCGGTCCCAACAGCTGTGAGGGGGCTCATGGGTCTTGAAGGACCGCAACCTGTAGACACACAGAAAAGTGCATGTTCATCAGCTTGTTGTTTGTTGGACTATTTAGTGGGAAAGATCATCTGCTGTTGGACTAACCAGTGAATCTGTTGTTTTGGTATTTCTGTGCATCCACCTCATTACACTGGTGTTCCAGAGCAGTAAGTGAAATTGAGAGCTGCTGTTAAGTGCGTTTCATTTTTTGTTTTTTCCAGGCACCTTCCTCTGATGTCATGAGGACAGACAGCCCAATCAGGGATGCCCCCTACTCTCCCACTATCCAGCCGGTGAGTCTGCCTATAACACTCAGCAATCCTCTCTTACATTTATCATCTGCTTCCATGCCATCTCTTCACTTTTCCATGAGTTGCTCCTAGTTCGATAGAGGATATAGATGCATTTTATGGTTGATCCTTTTGACCCTTCCTCCTTCCCTTAGCCCAGCCACCACTCTTCCAACAGCTCCCTGTGTACAGGGAGGGAGACCCGCTTTGTAAGTGGGTCTTGTGGCCCTCTCTGCTCTGGTCTGGAGTTCTTAGCATATGTGTTCACTGTTCCCGGCCCTGTATCTGTTAGTACAACATAGTGATTCTAACCAGCCCAGCTATAATGCCAGTGTGAAAAGCATGTGACTGCTTCTCTATGGCCAGCTGATTACTGATGCTTCACCTTCATGCAGAGTTAGACTGAATGTGCCTTGGAGATCCAGGTTATGTGACTGATTGTCTTTCTGTCTCTACTGACCAGCTATGGCTTATATGAACTACATTAGGAACAGGCAACCTACCTCAACGCTGGCAAAACGTTTTCATTTTGTTAGCTTCTAATGACATCATAAGATAGCTAAATCTAACATAGACAATAAGACGTGACAGTTTGACAAAATGTAACAGAAAAAAAGGTTTGGATTGGTTTGTGTCATCAATTTAGCTCAAGCCACAACAGCTATTAATTCTTTGTTATTGCATCGGTATTTGAGAATGTCTTTACTGGGTCCCAGCATCATTCTTCAGAGGCTCCCATAGTTTGTTTAGTGACTGTATGTGCTGCCTGTGGAAACTCAAGCAGTGGGCGTGTCTGGTCATATGGAATACCATGTCAATCCATACATTCTTGTATATTTTCTTTCAGGCGAGCATTCATTACACTGCCACCGCCACTGCCAAGGAGAACAATTCATCATCAGTGAGTGTCTATGGGGCTTGGCAACTTGCTGTGCAGGGAATATATGAACAATCTGAATGCTCAGTCATGCTCAGCTGCATTTCCACCATTGGCTACATTCATCTTTGGTTATTACTCATTCTGAGGTTCGGTACTCCTGTTCATTATTTTAAGTTTGATCTGTTTTCTCTCCAGACGAGGCCGGGTGCTATCCAGCCACTTGGGCGCGTGCGGCCAAGCACCTCCCCTGCCACCCCGGACAGCCACAGTCCCAACCCCTTCCAGCATGGCCCCTCCCCCATCAACTCCCAGACCTCTGTAAGACCCCTCACCACCACGTAGGGCTGTGCTCACCCCACTCTCAGCCCTGTGCTGCCTACTGACAGCACAGCCTAAACCACTGTAGTGGTGCCTCATAGCAGTACAGCAGAGTTACTGATACTTATGGCATAAGAATGATTTTGTTTCTAAATGAAGCTAGAACCAAAGACTGGAAGACTTGTGTTTGAAAGCACGGGGGCACTGGGTCTATACATGTGGGCCCAGTGAGACTGCTTCTGCCAGTGCTACCCCCAGACAAAGCAGGAGGTTAGTGGTGTTGTAACAGCACAGAACACAACATACAAACCAAGTCTCCGGAATCAGACACAATTCACATAACTGGGGTAATGTGGAATCATTCCTCATATTGGCAAGCAGACTAACTCTTAAGTTAGTAAATAACGAAGAAGCTATGGATTTCATCCCATGTCTTCCTGATTCTATCGCCAAGGTGCTTATAGCTTTGAACACAGCAGCACCACATCACTCTCCAAGCCCTACTGTCTGTCTTTCTCTAGCACATCCCCCTCTCCCACATGGAACCAGCTGCCATGGTGTTCACCTGTTCTCCTCCACTGTCTTCTTCAACTTTGCTGTTTTTTCTCATAGTCTACCCTACTTGTCTCTGTCTGTCCTCCCCACCTCCTCTTCTTCCCCTTGGCTCCCTACCATATTGATCCCATACCCTCCCCCCCCCCCCCCCCTGCAGCCTCGCGCCCCTTCCCCTACCTCGCCCGATGAGTTCCCCATGAATATCAAGCAGGCATACAAGGCGTTTGCCGCCGTGCCTCACTCGCTGGCAGTGCTGGAGCCGCCACAGGTAGGCCGCGCCGCCCGGACTCCCCTGGGTCACAACAACAAAGCATGCTGTGCTGATTGGTTGGTCGCCCCACCCCTTCCTGACTGGAGCAGGCTGCCCTGTCAAAGTCTGCACCGTGTCGGGGGGCCTGTGACGTGCTGTGGCGTGTGGAATGCGTTCATCGTTGGTTTTGTACTACAGTGCCATCATCTATCGTCCTGGTGTTGATCTGTCCATCCATGTGTGGTTCCTGTGCTGATAGTCAATCCCCTTTATATTTCATATCCCAACTTCTAATCAGCCTGCCTGCTGTCTTTCTCTGTCTTTGTGCTGAGTCTGAGGTGTCTTTATTGTACTAATGCTATACTCATTCCTTCCTCTGTCCAAAAGGACCTGTATGGTGTGAGGAACAATGCCCACCCCAAGCAGTCTTCTCCAGAGGTGAGTGGCTCTAATCAAAGTATTGACCTGAATATTAGAAGCACAGCAGCATGCATACATACAGTTGTCTGTAGTGTTTGAGGACAAGGAAATAGTGAAACTGCAGCCAACTTGGCATTGCGGCAACGTTCAAATACACTATATTGAAACCCTCTTGTAAAGAAATGGTTACAAGCCATCCTGGTTACCTATAAGATTGCTAACAAAACACTGGCCCTCACTCATGTAACGTTAGTTTGACACCCTGGTGACAACTTATGTGGCCTTTTCAGCCTGAGTTGAACAACGAGGTGTTTGATGATGGGATAGATCATGAGGGAGCTGGCAAGGGTGTGACTGGCAAGGTCTCTCCCCGGCCCTCCCTCTCCTCTGACCGTCGGGAGTATAGGAGCCTGGCAGCACTGCCTCACCACTCCAGGCCTTCCCTGGACCTGCAGGTACCCACTGCCTCCACTACAGCCAGAGCAACCCTATCCTTCACTCGGGCCGTGGTATGCTGGGCTTGGGCGGTGGTGGTGTCCTTATTCTCCTTGAATGGGACACAGCAGTGCTGCAAAAATGGGACTGCCAGTGATCTGACTTTGAATCAGCTTATGGTGTTGGGTTCTGATTTGATTGCTGAATTTTTTTCCCGTGATACTTTTCCTCTGGCATCTCTCACATTTTCCTTCACACTTTTGGCAAATGGCAACATTAAAAATCAATATTTTAACAATAATAATTGGTCTTTGATCTTTCCTCGCTGAGCCATCTGTGAATGATAACAGGTGTCATCATGACTACTTGAGCTTACTACTACTAGATCTAACGCTAAGATCTTAGCATCCTTCTTCTATTATAACCTGTATCCTAACCTTCCTAATTCCTTTTTATCTCGCTACCCTGCAGACTCCCTCTCCCGGTGGGAAGGGCAGCCCAGAGCAACGCTCTTTCAGGGACAGACAGAAGTACTTTGAGATCGATGTGAAGCAGCAGACGCCAGACAAGCCCAAACCTCGAGTCTCCCTTGTTGGAGAGGATGACCTTAAGAAAATGAGGGAGGAAGAAGGTCTGTTTCCACAATGTCTCTCCCTGAGCCCTCCCTTACATGTAACAAAGAAAAACCTCTTAGGTCACTTAAGTGATGATGCATCTGCCCTGTAAATTTACAAACCTGTGTCTATTTACCTCAACCCAGAGAGGAAGTTTGAGCAACGGGCACGGGAGTACCTGCTGGATGAGGATGAGGAGGAGGATGAGGAGGAGGACCTGGCAAAGCAGGTGGCGGAGATGAAGGCCACTGGCAAGGTGCTGCTGGATGGAGTGGAATACAATGTGGAGCCGGTGTCCACTCCCTCTAGACAGTGCTCCACACCACCAAGCTACAACGTGACACCACCTAGCTACTGTGGCAGCTCAGGGTAAGAATGCACATGAATGAACATAAACATTTTGTTGTTTTATTTCCTTAATTTAATTCATCTACCTCATTTTTATTTGTGCAGGCCCTCATCAGTAGATGGCAAAGGAGACTCCCAGAGGAATTCTCTAGAGGAAAGCTTCAGGTTGGAGCAACGACCCAACTCTATGACCTGGGTAATTAAAAAGTACAATACTCCAGCATTGAATATTTGTGATGTGTTCCTCATAGCATTTAACACTATTGCTTTTCTGTCTCGTCAGTCTAATCCCAGTGTACCCTGGGGAGTCGGCAGCTCCCATCCGTACAGCCAAAGCAGAGCGCAGACACCAAGAGAGATTGCGAATGCAGAGCCCTGAGTTGGCTGTTGCCTCCGACAAGGACTTGTCTCCCGCTGAGAAACGAGCTCTGGAGGCTGAGAAGAGAGCCATGTGGAGAGCAGCACGGTAAATTAAATGCAGTCTGACCTAGAAGATAAAATGGACAATATTGACTTTTTTGTTTTACCGTGCTACTTACCAGTTGTGTAGAAAGCTTGTATTTCTAACATGATCATTCTATGGACAGGGGGATATTGGTTACATCTATTATCAGGGTGCTGTGAGTCTGACCCTGGCATCCTACCTGATTTTATTATTTGCCTCATAACTTGCTCTGGATAACTAAATGCCTAAAATGGACTCATCTTTTCCTTGCTGTTTTAAAGCTATGGTAAATATCAGTGATGGAGGGTTAGTGACCCTTACTTCTGGCACAGGTTTCGTCACACAACGTTGTAGTCTCGGTCAGTAACACTGTTTAGTCATTTCCCAGCAGTCCTACATCCAGTTGGTCAAAATACAAGTTCACAGTTTATTCAAACACTAGTCAGTTTGTAGTTCTCGTCCCCTCCTCTCTCTATTTTCATGTCTCGTAAACTGATCTCATTGATTCTTCCTGACTCTCCTATTTGTGTCAGTGTTTTACCTTCCATTCTTTACTTTTCTTCTCTTTTTCGATGTCTGTGTGCCCTATCCTTATATCTTCCTATCCTTCCTTTCTCCGTTTTCCTTCTTTTCCCTGGTATACTTCTTCTCCTCGTCCCATTCCCTCCTCCTCTTCTCCGTCCTCTCCCTTCCCTGGCCTTGTGGAGTGCAGGCCCTATGGTCTAGAGGAGGATGTTAGGCAGTATGAGCAGGACCTGGCTAAGAGGCTCTACAAGGCCCGAGTGAGGGCATCTCAGGGCTCGGATGCAGCCCCCCAGCCCCCCACCACCTGCTCTACTTCCTCCTCTGCTGCCTCCCAGCTCAGGTCTGCTCCTCTGCCCCAGCCACCAGGGCCAGACGCACGGCATTGTGGGGGTGTGCTGGGGTGCTGTGGGGTGCTTTGGCGTGGGGGCATTTTGCTAGGGGTAGAGTTTTCAAAGGGCCAAGCAAGCACTCACAGCAACATTGTGACAGTGCTTCAACTGCCTTTTCGGTGCCGTCTTGCTTCTGCACGTCTTGGCTGTATCCACTGCTAGCTTCCTCTGGTTCCTCTCTCTTTATTGTCTGTCTTGTCATTCCCCCCCTTCCACAATTCTCTTTTCATTTCTGCCTTGCTATTCTCTTGATTTACACGCACCGTTCTTCATACTAACACACAGCCCACAGTAAAGTTGCAAGCAGCAATTGTGAGTTAAGGGTAAGCCTACGAGCGGTAGGTAGTCCTTATCCTGGAATGCTTCCCTCTTTTATTGTGCAATCAAGTTGATTTGGTTGAGTGTAACACAGCAAACCAGGACAAGGAGCACCCAAAATACTGTTTCTGGTAGTTATCAGCACTATTACAATACTCACATATGGTAGTGGGTATTGTCAGTCTCCATCTCTCATTCCTGCCTTTTCCTCATTCATTTATCTGCTTATGGCTCTCTCTCTCATAGAATGAAGTCTCTGGAGCAGGATGCACTGAAAGCTCAGATGGTCATTGCCAAGTCTCGGGAGGGGAAGAAACGTGGCACACTAGACCAGCTGGCAGAGTCTCCCTCACCAGCCCCTACACCCTCTCCTACCCCTCTGGAAGGTAAGCCGATCTTTTTTTTCCTCAAATCCAAATGCCAAACCTTTTCTTTTAATTACTTCATCTTGTTTTTAACCCAAACATTTGAACAGAGTGATGTGTGTAGTCCACTATCTATGGTATGTCTGGCGCAGTCCTTTGCTCTGTACTGTGCGAGGCCCTTTTTGCCTTGTGCACTGCATGTCAGTATGTCTGGTCACTAAGACACTTTAATCTAATTAAAGTGATTTTGATACTAAAACAAAAGATGACACCATCAACTTTCAAATGTATGGCTAATAAGTGGTTTGCCTTTCTGTTCTCACGTTACATTTTTGTTTTTTTCTCTGACAGAGCTCAGTCCTCGAGGAGTAACCTCACCTGGCAGGCTGGTAAGCTCTATACCCTTTTCCCTCTTGTTAAATTCTTACTTTGTCACAAATTATTGATGTTTTTCCACTGGCCTTTTTGTCTGGGTGCAAATAGATCGATGTTATCCTTTTGTATACTTAGACAGCTTGAATTGTCAAAAAATGCCAAAGCTATAACTATGACTTTTCCCTTAATTTAAGGAGCTTTACTCGTGAAAGACGGCATTTACAGCGGTCCATTTACAAGCGGTGAAAGGGAAAAAAAGCAGACTGGCTTCAAAACACATTGACATTAATCCACCATCTTACTCATCATCACTCTAGGCAATCTGAGTTTAGAACATACTTCTCTCCCTCCATATGCCACAGCTGGCTGTTTGTCACCCATTAGCCTTTCTGCCTCCTTCCTTTTCCCCCCTTTTCCATTTCCTCATTCCTCTTCTCTCCCACTCCCTCTCTCCACCCTGCTCTCCTCCTTTTTGCACTATGTCCAAGTCTTTTTCTTTCTCTCCCTCTCCATCTCTCTTTGCTCCCTTCCTCTACCTCTGCTCACTCCTGTTTGCTATCCTTCTAGTCCCTGTCGTCAAAGAAGTTTGACTACCGACAGTTTGCTGCCATTCCTTCTTCCAAACCCGTATACGACATCCAGGTATTGGCTGCATGCTGAGCTCCCAGGCCCCAGCCCTCTCCTTTCCCCTGGCTTTCCCTGCTGCCTTTCTCTAGTTTCTCTGTTAATCAAGAGGCAGTGCAACTGCAGTCTTGATTTTGGCTCAATGATTGATCAATACTTCCTGCTCTCCACTATTGGGGTGTGGCTCACTAACTCTCACTTATACAGTGAAGAGAGATTTATGCTCTAAATATTGATGCACCAAATCAGCCCATCTTGTTTTTTCACTCTACCCCCCTCCCCCGGTCTGCCACTCACCACCCACAAACCTCCAACCTCCAGCAGTAACCACTCGTATCCATCTCCCATCTATCTAATCAATCAGCCAACCACCAACAAGCCAACATTAACACTCACCACAGTTATTTGATCCCACTAACCAAAATTGGTTCCGGGGGAAAATGGCCACAAACTCTACATCTCATCTACTCTCACATTCACGCCTTACAACTGTCAGAGGAATAACACATCCTCCATACAAGATTCCTTCTCATGCGCTGATTTGAAACATCGATCTGCACTGAAGGTCCTCCTGCATTCTGCCACCTATAAAGTTATCCTGCAAGTTCGATGGGCTTAAAACCATATTAGGGCGATTGTTTTGTGTAGGCCTGTTTGGAATAGTTACCTTCTTCCTGCTTTATGTGGGGGGAAGAGACCAGAGGGGAAGCAGGGGAATCCTTGAGTCATGCTGGTGCGAGCAAAGCTTGTGTTGAAGTGGTTGTTTTCTGGTCAAGTATCTGTGGTTGTGTGTATCACTGTCAGTCTGGGCTCCTCTGAGTTTGGGATCACATGTGGTTTCCTAACTGTTGCACAGTGACCCCAGTTTGTGTAGCCTCCTTTTGGTGGGTTTACATTAACTGACTTTGCTATATGTTGAGTGTGTTTGCATTGTGTTTGAGATCCCCGCAAATGAACTGGCAATGTGTTCGAAAGCTGTGTGTTTGTGTTGGGGGCAACTATGACTGATCACACTTTCTGTTAAGGTTGTGTAGTAATGCAAAACAATTTAATATTGGGGATTACCAGAAAACGTCAAAATTAAAATTCAATCAAATAAGACAGTAGCACACAAGTTACTATACAACAGCATTACTGCACAGACGGACAGCGATGAACGTGCTTCCTGGTTTTCTTTTCTGCATTGGTGACTCTGTTGACACTATACTTTTGCTCAGTTTGCCTTCTCTTTGTGGATGTGCCAACACTATACAGCAAGTCCCGGAACTGATGATCTAACCACCCTTTCCTTTAACCTGACAATCTCTCCTGGGTAAATAGTCACGTAGAGCTAGCTGTCGTCGTTCTAACAGATTGGGAGCTTCAGCGCTGCCTGCTAAACTGGCAGCCCCACTGCCTATATGGTGAAGGCTTCCCATGGGATACAGGGTGCGAACACACCCCCTGCTGCTCAGTTACTCACTTTCTGTTCCTCTCTTCCAGTCCCCTGACACGGTCGACGACATGCAGTTCATTGACGATGGCTCCAGCAACCCAGGTGAGTGATGGAGCCAGTGCTATTTGTGACTTAGGTTTGAATGAAACTAGGCTTTTTGGAAGGTCAGGTGAAGAATGTGAGTGCGTTGACCATCTATATATTGCCATGATTTCTTCTGTCCCTTTGATTCAGGAGACTACCTGGGATAAGCAGCTCCTCTTGGTAGGATTTGCACACTGTATGCGTGTTTGTGGATGTGTGTGCCTCTCTAGGCTGAGTATGTGGAATGTGTGAGCATTGTGTGTTTGTGTGCTTGCATGCACCAGTGGGCTGAGTGTGTGTGTGTGTGTGTGTGTGTGTGTGTGTGTGTGTGTGTGCGCACATTTGTACTCTAACCCTGCTAGTTCATAGTAGTGGGATGATGCTAGTTTAGAAATCTGACTTGCTTTCAGATGGGTGTCTCTACCTGGGTCTGCTTTGCCTGCTGCTATTTCACAGGTATCAGGCAGCTACTGGTGGTAAGACCAAAGTGGAAGAGAACTTTGATTTTTGTATCTAACTAATCCTCTTGCTCTAACCAAGATCCAGACTGTGCATGAATTCATTTGAAGCATTGAATAAAATAAATAATGGAGAGCTTGAAATTATTCCATTACGTCATTCTCAGTGGAAAAATTCCTGCTCTGAGTTTGATCACTGAACTCACTGAAGTGGCCTATTTCACCATTCAGTCCATGATTGCTTCAATATTTTTAACAGTTCTGGTAATGGACCTGATGGTTTCCAGGTGCTGGTCTGGATGTGGGGCTTCTTGCAAGTTAAGGCTGAGGACACACTAGAGGATTATTGGGACGGTTAACACCATATTTGGAAATCAATAATCAGGAGGGGAATCCACGACCTGAGGCTTGGTTAGGACCGAACACAATTTTCAATTGCTGAACGTGTACCAAAAGCGTCATGTGGGGTGGGTTGGATTTTAATCTAAACTAACTGAATCACCTTGTCCACTGAAATCTGACTAGAAAAGGTGAACTAGTTTAACTATAGGTTCGCAGGTACCAATGTTAGCTATTGCTAGTACACAGTTATAGACAATATATGAATACTAGCTGGTCTCCAACTAGGTTATAATGAACAGACTGTAGAGCAGGGTATATTGATGCACACCGTATGAATGTGTGTATTATACATATTGGATCGCGCAAGTTCCCATGAGATTAGAGGTCAAGACGTCCATGATGTTTTTGGAGTCTACAGGATATCTCAGCTATATTAAGTGTCCACGTCTTTCTAGTGTGAGTATATTTATGACTGAGACACAAATAAAATCAGTGAAATCTGATTTTATTGATAGGTGTTCAAAATCGGACAGGATTTTAAAAGTCCTCTACTGTGTCCACAGCCTGACGCATCTTTTAATGAACCCAGCCACTTTTCCATCAGTCACCTGCCGCACAGGAATTTTCTGTCCAAAGGCCTGATTTCTCTTCCTCTCCACAGCTGGCATTGCGGGGGTGAATGTCAGTGACGGAAGGTAAACTGCAGCAGCTAGGACTTATTGTTATTGAAGCGGTTCCATCTGTTTTGTTCCTGTCCAGTGCCCGCTGCGAGCCCCGAGGTCCCCGCTCCACTGCCTGCCACCTCAGCCCTGGAGGAGATGGCCCTCTACAGTAACAAGCGCAAGCTGAGACAGGGTCGCCGCAGCCTGGAAACCGCTGTGCCCACATAACACCTCACACACTGCGAGAAGAGTTTGAAGACATACACGTTCACATTCACTGTGGATACGTTGACAAACGCGCGCATCTGGAGGAGGCACAGTCACTAAACACTACACACACTGTCAATAGATGAGAATCGTTCTCCCATATGTAACCACTGAGACAATGAGGCTGATAATCACCACACACTTCATAGTCATAGTCACATCCTGCGTGCCAGTCTTGCCTTTTCAGTCTGCAAATGAGTTTGGCATGGAAATATTGTCCAACAATCCCCTTAGGGCAAGAAAAAGCTAGTGTGTTCAGCTAGCATTACTACTTAAAGACCATTCTTTTTATTTTGGTTCTATTCTCAGTTTGCCTATTAGAAGCTGAATTATGTCAACGGGAGGTGACTGATGTTATTTTTGCACCTCCACTGATTTTGCTGTTTTTTTTTTTAAAAAAAGGAGAGAGAAAATGTACTGGAAGAGAAAAAGAGATGAGTCATAGCTGTACTAACTTTGACATATTTTTGAGGCTTTCAGTGAATAGATTGTAAAATGTCAGGGTTGTTTTTGAGATTTTTTCGCAGGGGGTCGGGGGATGTATATATTGAATGAGATGGGAACATCCTGCTACCTTCACAGTCACAAATGTGCAGAGCATTTTAAGAAAACAAAAACACTACATATCATTATTGCACTGCCACTGATCAGCTTTTTAAGAGTCTATCTTAAGTAATTTATTTTGTTTTTATCATTTCACTCAAATCGAAGGCCTTCTCCTATTTTACACTTTAAAACCCCTGTCCTTTTTAGTACAAAGGATGTTTGATGTGTATCATTGTGAATTAATTTATCGATGATACATTTTTAAAAATGAAGACTTCAAAGCTTTGAATAACTGAATCACTTTCTATCATATCATACTCTACTTTGTGTACACTTTTTAAATCCCTATTGATGTATTACCAGGGCTTTTGTGAGATAAGTATATTTACAGATTAGATTGCTTGAACAAACCTAGCTGTTGCACATCAACTTCGTGGGTAGGCCTAAACCTCACTGCTGATCACTCCCTGTGTAGAACATGGTAACAGGTCTCAATGTATTGAAGAATAGTTTGGTCTCAGCAGACCACAGAGCTTCTCTGGTCCAAATTTACTGAATTCTGTTACATTCCCTTTGTAGAGAATATGACTACACTGGAGATACCAGCATGGAGCAGGCACAGTTTTGCAAATACTCTATTTAATTCAGAATTAATTGTAATGGATCCAAATGCCAGAAAATGTTGGGAACATTCATTTTGAGCACCATTTATTTACGGTACTTTCCCTGCCCTTATTAGGGTTTTTTTTTTTTATCAATGTGAATCTCACTCACCTCTATCTTTCATATCTGGAGGTAATCTAGAATGGCATGTGAAGGTAGCAGGTGTTGCTTTTTTTAATCTGTTTTTGGTTAATTTAAATCTGATGCCACTGAAAAATCCTTTATTATTGTGTGAATAATGTACAAATACTGAAAGGAAAGTAAACTTTGGGTTTGAAACTGAGCCAGTCTTGGCCTAGACCAAGCAAGTGTCTGGACTGCTAACGCCTCTGGGTTTGGACAGGCTTGGTACCGGGATGCTCTGCATGTATATTGGTTTATTAATGGGAGAGCCTCGAGAGGCAGAACAGATTTGTAATCCCTCAGACATCTGGTCATTCAATTCTCTGCTTGAGTCTCTGTCAGTTCATGTATCTGACAGGTATTTTGCAGAATCACAACATAGTAGCATATGTGTTAATGTTAATTTAATGTAGTGTCTACTAATCATAGCTTTCCATGTTGCTCTCACTGACTGAAATTCAGTTTGGTTGATAACATTTGCGAATGGCTGATATCTTTCTTTTTTAACTTACAGTAGGTAAATCTTTTTCCAGACAAGTGGGATTCACTACATTTTTAATGCAGTGTTTCAACTTTTTGTGTTATTCTTTTGTCTTGAGTTCTCTTTGGGGGCTATTACTTCCAAATAGGTTGGAGGGCAAGGGTCAGAAGTCCTAGGGTCAAGGGTTAGAGCTCATACAAGACTGTAACTAGTGAATTTGTACAACCAAAGAAGTCTATTTTGTGGTTCAGGAATAATAAATTTTACTTTTCATTTAACAAGCTGATTCATTCCATAGTGTCTTTTGTGCTTTGATAAGCGTACGTTCTACCAGTCAATAGGAAATTACAATACGCTGATAATGTATAGGACAATGGATACCACAGAATAATCCTATAGTATCATTCAATGGTATGAAAGCAAATAGGCCATTTTTGGCATCCTCGTTAGGCAGAGGGACTGCCTAATTAAGATTTTGCATAGATGTCATAGTCAAACCATTCACTGCACACACACCTCTCTTAGGTAGTAGGGCGAATTGGAGGTAGCTTTTTCCGTCCAGACCCCCTGGACGAGCTCCTCTGCACCGGAGTCTGGGATAAGGCCCTGCTGTTCCTCTGTAGGGACAAAAGACATATCAGCCAAGACCTTTCCCACAATGCCGGGGTCATTCAGGTCTCCCTCCTGCCAAGCCTTAACCGTTGAGCATTTTGTATGTTAATAAAATATATGTGGAATGGGCCGCTTACATGGTGTTACACAAAATAAACATTGACTCATTAGAGGTAGCAGAGGAAGGAGACACCCACCTGTGTGAGGGTCTTGTGGCGGGCATTATAGAAGGAGACGGCACTGGGGCTGTCGACAAGAAGCTCATACTGCAGCCGCTCAAAATGCTCCCGGTCGTCCTCCTAAGAACACCCGGGAATCAGTGCTGCTCCATTGAATAATTCATATCACAATTTACTCAGGTTGTCCAGGATACTTAAAACAATGATTTATTGTCCCTTGGCTTCTACTGTACCTCGGTATAATCCATTTCAGCTGAGTGGGATGTGATGGCAAATGCATAATTCCTAGTTTTCTTTAAAGATTTTCTTTCAGGTCCAGTGCCATTTCTTTTTGGAAAACCATACAGATGCACACTTGCCCTCTACATGAGGTATTGATTTGTGCCCAGTAATAATTACTCTATTTACATTACAGAAAGTGCAAGTCAGACTCACTCGTGACGGTGTCTTGTCTAAAGGTATGATCCCAGGCTGGATAGGGTCCTCTGCTCTTAGCATGGCTGGCTCCTCCTCAGGCAACAGGAAGGACTCCTTGTACCAATTCTCAAACTCTGGGACACACATGGGACAAAGGAATGGAAGCTTTTGCTGAGTAAACCTGACTACTTTCCACCTAAGTTAGGTCTTTGCTATTAAAAGACAAACTCTAAGGAAAGTCGTGGATACAAAAGGTTTTATACAAAGGAAATGCACCATTTTCTATAGTGTTGGTACTAACCAGTCAGTAGGCGCACCCTGCACTGATCCACCAGGTGCTGGCAGTAGTTGACCTCAGCCTTGGTGCTGCACAGCTCCTCATATCGCTGCCGGTACCGGGCCTTCAGTTCTCTGAGATGCAGCACCAAAGTCACTTCTGGCTCATCCAGCACCGGCTCCCCCTCCATACTCACAAACTGACCTTCACACACAAGGACACATTTATTACAATTATATAGGTCTGCTTCTAGGAAATAGGAGGCAGTCAATGTTCAAATAAGCATGCAGATTTTTGAGACATTTCTGCTTCATTAGGCAAGATTTGAATCTGGCATCCCAAGCACATGGTTTTTGTATCTTATCCCACTGAGCCACCAGGACGCTAATGAATGCCAACGACACTGAAAAATTGACACACACTGCCACAGGAACAATTCTGATTATGATTCCCTAAACTGCTTTTTGCTTGATTGTCTCGATCCAATCAGTCTTAACGCTAGCAAAGCCCCGAAGGGAAAGCATTTGCCACTCCCCTGCCCTGAAGTATCTTCTTGCTGACACATGCGTATTACATGTTAAGTACCCTGGCAGGCTCTCCTATCCTTGTACTGCTGTGTGGCTGCCATGGTGCGGTCGATCTCTCTCTTGGCAGCGTTGACCTCCTCGGTGAGCTGGCGAAGGTGGGCGCGGCGTTCCAGCAGCACGGCCTTGTTCTCCCTCAGGATGCGGTTGACCTCGCTGCCTTGCCCCGCCTTAAAATCCTCGAAGGCTTCCGCTTTAGGTGGGGGGGAGCTGGGTGGTGACAGCGAGGGTATAGGATGTGAGGGAAATCATCCATTTGTGTTTGAGGACTACCAAAGATGTACGGGCAGAAAATGAACAGAGAAGGATGTATTTACATCTCACACATACTCAGTCCTGGCGGGGTCTTTGCTAGGAGGTTGTGATTCCTGCGTGTCCTGGCTTTGGGTGTCGGGCTCGTGGGCCTCTTGTTCCTTCTCGGGTGTCTGGGCATGATTCAGCTTGTTTTGGGGCACTATCTCCACTGGCTTCCCTGAAACCGGGCTCCCCGCACCCTGTTTCTTGCCCTGGCTGGACAATCACATGATCACAACAGACTGATGAGGATACAGTTACTACAGTTATAAACTACAGGTGAGTTTTTAGTCTCCGATTGTTGGGGGAACACTGAATACTTGGAATGTTTTGTATTGGAAATGGTCAAATTTAAAGATATAAATTAAAACATTGGGTATCAGTATCGGCCTTCAAAATTGGTTGAACCCTAGTCTCCGGCCTGTGACTCACCTTGCCGTGACCGTCTCCTTGGACTTCTTGGTTTTGGTCTTGCCAGGACATGGGGGACCAACATGTCTCTCTGGTGGAGCTCCCACGCCAGCCCCAAAGCCGCCATCCTCCACCTCCTCCACGCAGCCTTTGTTGTAGGTCTGACACAGCTGAGCCTTCACCTTCTGCTCCTGCTTCCTTCTCACCACACACACACACACACACACACACACACCCCTTACTAATAACAAATGGGTTTTGTTCCAAAATGAGAAAAAGTGACATTTATTCTTAAAGCACAAAATTCTAAAATTATCAGACTTCTTATAGTAACTCAAGTCTTTGATGGACAAGATGGTAACACACTGTATTCTATAAGTGTTTTTTGAAATAAACTCTCCAAATTCAGGTTCTGTACTCACTGCACAGCAAGCTTGAACTGGGCGAACACCTCTTGGAGCTGCTTGATGCTTAGAATCTGTAATCAGACGTAAGGCGGAGAAAGGGATGAAAAAGCGTCAAAAGACAAGACAAGACAAGGTGCCAGGCCAATACTTGGGTATCAGAGAAATATTATAATATAACAGTGGTGTTGCTCATGATGTTCTCACACTGATTTCCTCCAGGCTTCCCTCTAGGTACCTCTGAACCTGGCTGTGGATCTCAGCCGTCTGAGCCTCAGACAGCGTCTCATACGTGGCGCCCGGACGGTTCGCCTGGTGAACGGTGCACAAAAAGCATTTGTAATTTAAATGTGAACCAGCTGAAATGTGTTCCAACATTGTAAAAATACAAGAAAGCACCACGCACTCAACACACCAAGTGAGTTCCACATGTTAATACAGGTGTTTAATCTATTTAAACTGAAAATAAATTTCTGCTATCTTATATTTTGATATTTTGATATAATAACCTCATCAAAGGTTTAGATTTTAATGTTATTTATTGATTTGGAAAAACCTACTGTGTTATTGTTTCAACCATAAAAAACAATACAACCCATTAATTGCAGTAAACTGGGTAAACAGAAGACATAAATACCTTAACAGTACTACTACTTCTACTTACTAGAGTATTGTAGATGGACAGCTCCTCTTTCAGCATCTGAACCTCCTTCTGAAGTTTCTGGATCTGAAGCTAATCACTCACACAATCAATCACACATAATCCCTCTGCTGTCTGACCACTGGCATATAATACAATGAAGGCACACTCTAAGCACAGAAAAGACTTTGTTACCCCGACCTCCCAAAGTAGTTTATGTCGTACTGTGGATGTGTAACGTGATGGATCATGGGAACTCACCGAAGGGTCTATGTGTTCGTTAACGGCGGCGTCAGTCCGGACACACTTCATTCTGCTGGCAAAACGCAGAGTAGATAGCTGCAAATAGATCAATGATCACAACACTAGCATCCATCGTTAAATAACAGTAAGAAAGAGACGTTGCTTTTTATACCATATCATCTAGTGCTTACCGTTTCTTCTATTTGTGCAGCCTCACCATAAATGTTGGCCATGAGTATAGTATTGCAGTTCCCACCTAGAGAAAGGCAATCAGCCGTGACATAAGAAAGGAAGACTGTGTTTTACTAACATAATGCTATCTAGCAGTGCTACTCAGGTCCTGCAGTCTCACCCAGGGAGTCTTTGAGGGCATGTGTGAGCTTGGTCTGTCTAAAGGGAACGTGGTCTCTGCGGCGGTCTGCCAGGGCCAGGATGGCTTGCTCCAGGAACGACAAGGACTTATTGATGTACATGGCTTCCTTTAACACCTGACCTTCTGACTGGTCCACACACAGCAAGAGAACAGGAAGTTAAAAGGAAAATGACACCCTCCGACACTCTTTCACTGTTATCAATCTGTGATGTTCAATGCATTCCAGAGTTATTTTAGTCAAGTGTTTTTTGGTGTTTCCTGAACATATAAAAAAAACAATTTAAAAGAAATGAGGGACACTGCCAGAGTAGGAAGCAAACGTTTTCATCCACTAGTGAAATTGGCTGGTGGATGAAAACTTATTTTTAGAATAGAATGGACGGTGCTAATTGCACATTGACATTGCCTTATTCAAAGGGTCCTGACATCTTTTACAAGTAGTAAGTAGTCTCACTCAGTTCATACCAGGTGGGCTGTGCAGAAGCACTCAGTATATAGAGTGACATGAAGTAAGATAGTCAAAAACTCACTCCGGTCTTCCCCAGCCTCTCGGACCCAGCCAAATCCACCAGATTCAGCTTGGAGGTGACGTACTTGGCGTCAGATAGAGTGCGGGAGCGAGACTGTGACAGAGGAAACACTTTCTTGAATGGCTAAATACAGAACAAAAGATGATACTCTGAAGCTGTGTGCAAGAAAAGGCAACTTTGTGCAGTAAACCGTTAAAAATGAACAGGTCCCATACCTCAATATACACAGTGAAGATACAGTGGGACCTGGAGGAGTTCTTGTTCAGGGCATGGGCTCCAATGATGCGATTCATCTCACCCTGAGTAAAAAAACGTCGACACACGAGACACATTTCTCTCATGTTAAATGGAATAGTTCACCCCAAAATGAAAATTCAGTCATTATCTCCTCACCTCATGACAGTCGAAACTCCACTGACGTTCATGGGACCACCAACCACACAGTGAGTTAGCCAGTGTTGTGTCATCTCAGTGTTTTTAGAGCTCTAAAACAGCTTGTGCAGCATAATTTAAAAAGTGTTTTGTAGCCAAATGAGTCCACTGTGGGTCCAAATGTCCAATATTTACCTCATTGTCTCTTATATTTTCCTCCACAACAATGCTCTGGTTGCTCGCACACTGGCAAAGACTACTACTGCTACTGTAGGAGAAATTTGATGGACATATTCTGCTTTTTTTGGAGCTCTAAAAACATGGCCCTGTTGACTTCAATAGTTTGGGAGAAGGCAGACATGGAACTGCGGGTGCTTGGTGGTTCCTACGTACTGCAACAGAATTTCGACTGTCATGAGGGTGAGTAGATAATGACTGGATTTCCATTTTGGGATGAGCTATTCCTTTAAGTTCATAGTGCATTGTTCCTATGAACGGGAGAGATTTACAGCGGTAAACCACAAACCTCAAACAGCAGGTTAAGGGCCTCCTCCTCCCTGTGGACTGGATGCAGAGACAGTCCTCTGATGAACACTCCTCCACCCGGTTCCTCCATCACCACCATGCCCCGTGGAGCCAGGCCTGGGGAGCCCTGCCCCGAGGACAGCAGGTCAACCAGGCTCTCGTTGTAGATCTCCAGGTAGGACAGGTGCACAGAGAAGGCGTGCTCAGATCTTTTCTCCACCTCCTGAAACACCTGAATACCATATGTGAAAGTCCAGGAGATACAAAAAGCCATTGGGCACCCCTTGGGCAAATAAGATGGATCCTCCAAGTTGCATCAAAATTGGACTGGTGGTGTAACAGTTATGGCCTTTCAAAGTTTGAAATTTCATTATAGCACCACCATCAGGCCAATCAGTGTAATGTTTTTTTCTTTTTAAATGCCAGAATCCCTCCACGTTTTGTTAAAATCGTACCAGAGGGGTGTCTTAAATATCACATTTGAGTTAAAATCCCTCCAAGTTTCATCATGTGGGGGACAATTAAGTGAAAGTGTAATTGCCACGGTGTGAGTTACCTCCTGAAGGGCCCGGGGAATGATGCCTCGTTGCTTGTATGATTCTGTGGACCCGGTCATGCTGTAGGTCTTTCCTGCCCCTGTCTGGCCAAAGCACATCACAGTACCTGACCGACACACAACAAAACATCACATATCGTCGCTGTTGGATTAAAACCTGTATCTCCCAAATGTTAACTTGTCAGGAACAACGAAAACCAGTTCATCCAATGGGTTTTGAAAGGGTTTCATAGTCCCAAGGGGTTAACCCATAGAAGACCACTCCTTCAATTGTTAAGTTAAAACATGAAAATGCACATGTACAGCACACCTGTCTAGTTGTCATATTATTTACCTGTATCCACCCTTACTTTCCTATTTGTCTATCATTTCTGCTTATTTGTTGTTCTGGCTAGGGATGTACTTGTCTCTGTCTACCATTGTTCATCCTTGCCCTTGTTTACGTATTATCAGTCTGTTGTCTACTCTTAACATGATTAAAAGAAAATTCAACAAATTACCAAAACTGGTGTTACAAGGTTTTTAAAGGGCAACAGTGATATCCCATTTGTTGGATACTTCTATCCATAGCACCTTACAGGATCATGAGCACATTCAATTTTAGCATGGATGGCTCCAGTGGGAATCAAGGCCCAGGCCCTGGCAGTGACACACTGCATACAGAAACACAATAGCACAAAGAAACAACACACCTATTTTGACAATAATCAGGTCAGCTGGTCTTAGTTACAGTACAGTGGCTATAAAGAGTATTCACTCCCATTGGACTTTTTATTTCATTGTTTTACAACATGGAATGCTTGCACAGTGGATTTAGTTAGGCTTTTCCCACTGATCAACAGAAGAAATTCTACAAATTGATCTAAATTAACTACAAATACAAAGCAGAATATAATAGGTTCCATAACTATTCACCCATGTTGAGTCTATTTGCATCGGTCTCTATCAGTTTTGCACATGTGGACACTGCAATTTTACATTATATTATTTATAATGGACTTTACTGTGCTCCCAGGGATATACAGTCTCTTGGAAATGTTCTTATATCCTTCCCACAATTGGTACTGTTCTTGGACTGTTCCTTTGTCTTCCTGGTGTAGGTTTTGTTTGTGGGACCTAGTCCAGGTGAATTTAACCTACAATCGTTTGAAACACCTTAAATGCACCCAGGTGATCTGCATTCAACTAATTATGTGGCTTCTACAAACAACAGGTGGCACCACAGCTGATTTAGGAGCATCATAGTGAGGGGGGTGAATACTTATGGAATCAATTCTTTTTTGTTTTATATTTATAATTAACTTCACTTTGAGTGTAGAGTATCTGTTGATCTGTGGCAAAAAGCCTAATTAAATCCCCTGTGATTCCATGTTGTAAAATAGTAAAATATGAAAAAGTCCAAAGGGTGAAAATACTTTTACACAGCTGCTGTATGGTGTAGGTTTTAGACAGATAGACAAATGGACAGATGTACCATTATAGCCCTCTAGTGCTCCCAGTACCACCCGTCGGGCCACTCGGGCATACAGCTCCTCCTGGGATACATCATGCAGGACCCCGTCCAGCCGGAAAGACCAGGAGCTCAGCTGGTTTTTCACTGCCAGCTTCCTGGAGTTTTTCTTTTGATAGATATTCACTGTCTGAGGGACAGGATAAAAAAAAAGAAAATAGGGTGTACACTATCAAACTCGGCCAGTATCTTTACATTAAAATAGCAAAATTAAAGTAATAGATAAATATAAATGGGAATGTTGCCATAAATAACACTGCGGTTTCTTTTGTTCTGTTGTGATGAGCTATAGGACAATATGAATGTTGAATATATTGTGAATATTTTAAATGTATAGTTTCACAAGTTCTCTTACTCATTTAGAGAAATCCCTGATCGACTAGAACTTTATCTGACAGGTGGGTCAGACTAAGACAAAGATGGTTAAGGAGGTGTTTTATTTGAGAGATACACTCAATAAAGACAAGGGAGAAGAGGATAAAACAGCCTTTAAAATTAAGATTCAGCAAGGCAAAATATTGGCATTTTTTAGTTAAATAAAATCAGGTCAGAACTTCAGAAAATAAATATTCACAATAAAATATCACAAGCATTGTGAACTAACCAGAACTAACATCAATTACACTTAACAGTATGGACCAAAATCATTACAAAAACTATTACAATAATGTCAAGTTATGACATAAATTCAGTATACATCATAGTAAGTAGTATCAAACTGATTTAAGTTATGTGAAAAGTGAAAAGTGAAATTGGTCAATGGGAAGGGAAAAGGCATCAATCAGTGATTTATTGCTTGTTGGCTTCCCATGTCTAGCTAGGCTAAACTTAATAATACAATCTTTAATCGAGACTTGTCTTACTTGTCCATCAGCAAGACATTCAATAAGCTCTTGGGCGAAGTTTGCCGTTGGCCTGAAGCGAACGAACACGCTCACTTCGCTGCTGTGAGCTTTCATAGCGCCTCTGTCTGAAACACGTCAAAAACACGACAAAACAAAGTCAGACGCTTCTCAACCCGGGTGAAATTTTAAATATATTACCTGAACTATTTGGTTGTAACCTTTTGCGGAAAAAAAACGTCATTACAAGTGAATTTATCAGCTCGTTAGCGGGATGTGCCATCTCTCCCGGCCATTCACCGCCCTACTGTTTACATTCTCTGTCATCATGGCAACGGGAAAGAGTCTGCAGAACAGAGTGCGCACCCAGTCAGCGAGAACTGACGCGCAAAAATACCAGACTTGGCCTACTGACGTCACGTGTACACGTGACACTGTAAAGCAAAGCAGGTGCATGTGATTTCTGTTGAAGATGAGCGAAATCCAACTACTGTTTGTTGTTGTGTTCTCTTGTTTTTTAAGGGTAACACATAGCGACTCCCATCTAATGGTTAAAACCACGCTACTGCAATTGCAAACTGCAATTGGCTGATCTTGGACATCACATGCTTTATTTTATTTACACTATTTTTTAATTTCTGTTTATCTTGTATCTTGGATTTGTTGTAAACATACAATAAAAGGAGTGCTTATTACCCTAAGTCTCCCCTAGCACCCATTAGTTATCACCTAGCAACCACTAGTAATCACCTAGCAACTGTATAGTAACACCTACAAAAACTAGTAATCACCTAGAAACCTCCTAGTAACACCCTAGCAACTATTACTACTGCTGCTACTACTGTTACTTCTCCAGTAGCTTACAGCTAACCCACACATTTTCTCCAGGAAATTTAGTTTTCTAGTTCACCTTCATGTTTATAGTCAGTTTCAACAGGAGCGAGCCTGCAAACCAGAGTCAGAGTTGACCTTCGTTATCAGCGTCAGTGAAGCGCAAAAACATCAGACTCCGCCTGCTGACATGTACATGTGACACTATAAAGCAGGTGTGATACACGAATAGGATAGTGATTGCTGTTGAAGATGAGAGGGATCATGCTACTCTGTGTGTTGGGGCTTATTCTAGCAGTGCCGACACAAAACAATGTGGTAAGATGGAGGGATTTCATCCAAATTTGCTGATCTAATTGAGATGATACTAAAAAGGAACTTAACTTTAATTGCCTGAAAAAAATGCTACTATTGCTATTGCTCTGAGGTTTTCAAATGTTATTCCTGAAAAGCCAGATTTAGACACTTTTGGAAGAAGGGGATTTTTGGGCAGCCATACTGATTTTATCTTTTATCCTTACATTACAATGATTGGTAATGTTTGCAATTGTGTGTGTTTGTGCTAAACCTACCATACATGAGCCTCTTTATTGCTATTCATAGTATATATTCAATATGTAATATGTATGTAAGGTTAAACTTAGGGCCAGGACCAGACTTCAGTGTTATACGGACTAGGACCAATGGCTAGGAGAACATTTAATTGAACTGTATCCAAGGATAGATAAACAAGCAAGAGACCGGGCCTACGTGTACTGTACTGATGTACTTGTTTGCTTACTAGTGTCAGTGTCCTTTCAGAAGCAGGGTAAACAAAACCCCAAAAGGAAATTGGGCAACCACCCACTGTTGTGTAATTTGATCAGCAGATATTATAGAAGTTTAAAAAGCATTTAAGGTAAAATCAGTTATTAAATAAAACTTACTTGTTCTGAGTGTAATGCCTTTCACTTTCATTGGCCAAAGGGGAGCAGTATGCCGATTAAGCCAACAGAATACATGGTAGGTGAACTTTCTGGAAGCATGTTACTACAAATGTTCATGTTATTAACCAACATTTACCAATGACTGAGAGTTGTTTGGAAGTCAAATTTTGGCAGGAGTTAAATGTTTTAGAGAATGACTGAAAAACAAAATCAGGTCATTGAGCAGCAGAGAATATGATATATAGGAGCAGAAATTCAACAAATAATTACAACATTAAGTAAATATTCAATCTAACACAACAATTGACACAAAACTAAACTAAACTAAATTAAATTAAACTAAATTAAAAAGGATGTATCTTTTTCTGTACATCTATGGGTCTAGTTTGGGACAACAAGTGTGTTGGTATTAACATATGCTGTCTTGGCAAGTAACACAATGTGTTGTCCCAAACTAGACACACAGAAGTGTTGAAAGTTGACACATCCCTTTTAAATCATGGTTCTTTTTGAAGGATATTAGGTAACTCAAGTCTTTGGAGGCAAAATGAGAACAGGTTTACAGACTGGACCTTGTTCTATTGTAGAAATGTTGAAGGAAGATAATGTTTTTATTTCTCAAAAATGAACTCTCCAAATTATCATTAACATCCAGTCACTGGCATAAATACATCAGGGAACTGCATTCCTCAAACATCTGTATTGTTTTCTCGCAGTGGTTGCATGGTTCCAATCACCTCCTTGTCAACAGCGCAGGGTTCGCGACACAAGCACCTGAAGTAATCCAGGCAAGAAATTGTTCAGCACACACTGCAATTAATATTTATGATATGTAATGTGCCAATATCACCATCCCAATTACCCAACTGGTTTTCAGTCAAGGTGTTATTAATGCTCTTCAATTACCACCATACAAAACATATCACAACATAATAATATATTGTGTTCATCTCTGCACAACTGTCTGATAAAGTAAATTATTTAAAGAAGGCACAACAAGCCTACAAGGTACAAGGTACAATAAACTATGTAGTGACCTTGCATTTTAGTGCATGATTGTTTACTCCCATCGATTTTGAAAGTCCAGCAACATCTGGTCTGGATAACCTAGAACACTGAGCAGTGTCACTAATAAAATAATCACAATATGTGTGTGTGTGTGTGTGCATGATGTGTAATTATGAATATTTCTATTTTGTAGCTCAGAACCTTAAATGTTGTTCATCTTGACTTTTGCAGGGAAGCAAAACAGGAGAGATAAAGAGCACCTGAGAGCCGCGGAACCCAACATATGAACAGATCTTAAACCCTAGTGGACTAAGAGTAGTGTCACTAGGATGAAAGACAACCAGAAGATTAATCCTTCTGGTGGTATGAATTCTGTCTCCTTCAAATAAAAATACTTAATGTACTGAGTCAGAAATGAATTCCTCTTCATTGCAGTATTTATCCCATAGCAGCTTTAATCCAACATGATTTATCCACCATTTGAAAAAGCTACTCTGACAAAATGGTTGACACAAAATTGACGGTACTTTTTATGAGATAGCTGCTTCTGTAAACACAATTCTCATAATTTGATTTATAATTGTTAACTGATTATGTATCAGCTTGTCCTAGATAGGCTTATAAAGCCCTTTGAGACTTGTTTGTGATAAAGGGCTGTAGAAATAAACTTGACTTGAGTCTTCGGTTGACAAATTGACAATTTAAAGTCCAGATAAGGATTTTTAATTCTAAAATAGATATATGGTGTTTTGGAAACGGACATGTAGTAATCGCCACTTTCAACTTAGAAACTCAGACAAGGGATCAGACACAAGGATCACTTTATTTTATGTTAGGCTGTTCTCTTCTCATTAGACATGTTAACTACTTCCACCCACAGTGTTCTGGCAGGGTCAATGTTCCCTGGCATCTTACAGTTAGCACACAAACATAGAACATAAATCCAGTTCTTTCTCCCCTATCTAAACTTAACTATGGTTGCAACGACCCATTTGATTTAACTGGGTAAACCAAACCATTGTTTCATGAGTGGATAGTGGTCCGTTGGTATGATGGTTATGTGTACTAACAGAAGAGCAGATGGTGTAACTAATAAGGGCTGAGACAATATGCTTGCCGATGAAGAAAAGCCTTGATAACAAATAAATCTTTAAAACTGGGGATGAAATTTTCACTTCACATAAGAATTGTGGGACCATCTTGGCTTAGTTAAAAGTAATGCATAAATCTGGGGAAAAAGCCGATATGAACCGATATGAATTCAAAAAGATGTAACAAACACCAGTCTTTATGTGGTATAGTAATAATTTCTTAACATTGTAACAACTGCGACCATCTGATATCAAACCACAATAAACCATGTTTCTTTACAGCGGACACACACATAAGAGCAAAGTCATTGTCAAAATATTGGCTGAATTTAACTGAATTATATTTGAGAAAGTCAGTTACCACAGGAATGATTTCAGATTAGAAATGACCTTTAATTATGCTTTTGCTGATGTCTAAGAAACCAAAACGAAATGAGGATAGCAAAATCAAACAGTGGACATGAACAGTTAGTAGTTGTAATTATCAGGCAAACTACAACAGCACTATATTCTTGAACAGAAGGGGTTGGGGTTGTTTTTTTTTTTTTCAAAGTGGTGAGATCCAGAGGCAGGCAACAGCCCATCAGACGACAAGCAAGGTTCTCTCCAGATGACAAAGCAGTTTCTCTCTTTAACAGTAAGGCCACTTTAAATAGTAATTCTAAATGAGGACCACAACCTTTTACTCCATGTCCATCGATCTTTGCAAAGTGTCATCATCATTAAGGAAAAAACAAAGCTTCAAGTTTCTAAATGAAAGAGCCTGATGGCCATCTTGTACATGGGTGGGTTGGTGTTTGCCCCATTCACCACCACAGCGAAAAGCTCAGTCCACATGGTCACCACAGCTATGCTGCTGAGGTAGTCTCCCCCTCCTGTAACCCAAACCGCAACTCAAACACACACACCCCAAAATACCATGTGCGATTGGGTTATAACGATCTTGCAAAAAATATATATATATATTTTAACAGAAGTTCGTAAAATCATCTTGCCTAAAGTCATCTTCGATCCTCTGTGGCTTTATCGAAGCAAGTTGAAGTCCAGAGAGAAGTTGCACCACACAACTGCTGCTCTGAGTACAATCCACAAAGGACAACTATGTTGTCATTCGATGTTGCTGCAGTGTCGTACATATGGGTGTATTTTGCCAATTCTTTTTCAATGATTCCCTGTTGCAACAGCCCCTTCAGATGCAGTCCCTCAGTTTTGCCAACCAAGTGCTTGTGTATGTAATGTATCTGTCATTTATCTATATGATGGGAGTGTCACTGTATGTGCTGTAGTGGTAATTCTATGTATGAGTCTGAATGTGTCTGCGAGACTGTGACTGTGTGTGTGTGTGTGACTGTGTGTGTGTGACTGTGTGTGTGTGTGTGTGTGTGTGTGTGTGTGTGAGAGAGTGTAAGTGAGTGACAAAGAATAACCAGTGTGGTGATGGTGGCAGCACAAGCTTTGTCAGGACTGCAGTCCTCACAGCTGTAGTTCAGCTTCCTTTGGGGGGCTGGGCAGGACCGCGCTGGAGGGGCAAGGGGACTGAGGGGAACAGGTCTACTTATCCCCCAAGATGGCGTACTGGTTGTCAAGCTGCAACTGCTGCATAGAAGCTCCACCGCCCTCCTCTCTACCACGGTTCTTGTGCCTAACCACCTCAAAGGTCTTCTCCATTTCTCTGTCCCTAAAACACACACATATCACTTCAATAACACTGCAAAATGACTTCAATTTGCCAAATGCATATCCCTTAATACTAACGTTTCTCACTGAAGCTCTACTTACTTGCGTGTCTCCACATGCTTGGCAGTGGCCAATAGAGAGGGGAACTGTGTGTCACTGAAGATCTCAGGAGGGCCTTGGGTGGGGCCTCGTTTGGTGGTGGTCAGCCGGGCCCCTGGGGGGCGATATACACCAGTAGGCTTGGCCTCAGGCACCTCTTCTTCCTCTACAGGTACAGAGAAACCACCAATTAGAGGAGAACAAAAACAACATGGTACTGCCCAAGAAGGTAAGATATTCACTTTTTTTCCAGAGGGCATTTATTGTCCCCTCAGATTTTTTTTTAAACATTCTGGTCCTTTTCAGGAACAATTTCATGAAACTATACATATTGACAAATAAACATCACATAAACAGAACGAACTATCAGAAACTTTGTACCGCTCCAGGCAGTGTATTCTGTTCTCTGATCAAAAACCACCCCATTTTCTCACGTAGAACACACTGGACCCTCATCGACGCGCCAATGGATCACGGTTTACTCACCCACAGGCGCGGCAGGGGGAGGAGGAGCGCCAGACTTGTTCCAGGGCCCAGACACCTTTTCTCCACTGACCATAATGATCTCTCCATCCTCACCAACCTCCTCCTTCTCATAATCGTCTTCTTCCTTCTCGTCGCTGCAAACAACCAGAGACAGTCAAGCAGAGAAGAACACATCTTGAATACTAAGAGCAGTAGACAAATCCTCATTAGAGAGGCACAACTACAGGTAGCTCAACTTATTCTGCTCTCACCTTATCTGTAAAGCTTGAAGCCGAAGCCCGGTGTAGTCCACTTCCTTCTGCTCAAACTCTTTCCACTCCTCATCCTCCTGATTACAGAAAGAACAGTCACCGCCATCATGTAATTATATAAATTCTTTCCAACATCAACTTTCATTGTTTGATAGTGTCATGCCCTTATGATGGACCCTTTTATAGAAAATAAAAAAAGTTAAGGGTAATGACTGATTGGGAAACCTAGTATTGAGGTTCTTCTTGGAAAACAGCTGGAGACCAGTCATTTGTTCTCAAGAAGAGGTGACACCGACCATAGACGTCTGGATACAAGGGTCATCATTATTGCACACGCTGTGTAACGTTATATTAGATGACCTAGGAATGTCATCCAGTTCACAGACATGTTATGTTGCCCCCACACCCCACGTACCCGCACGCTAGAAGGCAAACGTTGTCAACCGATGAAACATGACAATGGCGGCTCGGCCTGGTTAGACAGCCACGACTCATAGTGAATGACAGCTTCTCCACGCTAACACACAAGGCTAGCGTCAAAAGCTTATACGTGGGCCACAAAGATAGCACGCTGGCCAGATATACACCTTTTGATTATTTCACAAGGCGAAAATGGCTTCAGCAGCTTGACCAGATATGGTTACTCAGAAAAACATAAGGCGCGAGAGCTGATGTTAATGTTAGCCAGTGTTGACGACAGTTGAGTTAGTTCACAACCCGACCGCCCAGGCAGGCCGGTGTCTGGAAAAGACATTGAAGTTACTAGACTGCCGTTACCTTCTCAATCTGTGCATCGTAATTCTCATTTTTCGACGACTTTTCCTTTTCCTTCTTGTTCTTTTTCATTGCAGCTGACATGGGTGCAGCGGCAGCCTCCTTGGTCTTTCCTTTTTCTTTCTTCTTCTTTTTATCCCTCTTGGCAAAGAAATCATCCAGGCTCTTCTCCGTTACATCCGCCATTTTCAAAAAGCAACGTCGCTGGAACTAGTTAGCTAACCTAGCAAAGACAAATCTCAATTCCGAGTGGGGACAGCTGTTAAAAACGATCAGAAGAGACGGAGTTGTTACTTATCTAAACTATTTGACCTCTCCAAAGACGGATAAAAAGTGACCACCCTGTTTCCCGGTCTACAGTGTGGCACTTGCTAGCTGGGTAGCTAGCTATCAACCATGCGATGCACGGGCTATTTGACAAATCAGTACTATCCCAGGAAGTACTTCATGTCCTGACCCGGATATGAAGAGTTCATAATTGACGTGATGAACAACCAATCAATAATTTCGTTGTAAAATTACAGCAGCCACCCAGCCCAACTCATTTCAATTATCGTGCCTTTAAATGTAATATAAATGTGCATGATAATTGTTATAGTGTACTTTTTTTTTTTTTTTAATCTTTTTTTTTAAGCTTGTTTTTGAAATATACAATTAATTTGCAAAAATGAATATTTGAAATTCTATCAACTGTCCTAAATATTGTTTGATTTGATAGTTCTTCTTCTTCTTCTTATATTCATCATCATTATCATTCTCATCATCAACAACATCATCATAGGTTATTGTGGGAAGTGTATCAGAGTGTAATCCTGTTGCCTTTAATGCAGTCATTTTTTTTTTTTTAATATAAATTTGTTTTCAAATGTGCTGTGTTTCAGGGTACAACAGTGTACATCATGTTTTCAGTCAAATATACATTAGTTAATAGGGTTTTTCTTGAATTCATTTTAAATACTCAAATTCTCATTGACTAGATTTATATAAAAATGACAAATATGTCAACAACAATCATAACATAATACCTCTCCACAGCAGTAAGGCAGGCTTGTGGACTGGAACATTGAATTGACATTAAATATCCACATCTATAGGTCACTTGACCAGACGCACCATAGGTGGACAAAGAGAAAATTCTAGCCTGAATCAATGGATGTGCTGTGGTCGGCAAAACCAGTAGACACTGCTTTATTTAGTTAGCCCATAGCCCTCTAATCTAATTCGCACACATGTCTGTTGCTTGGCATCATTGTTTTGGTCTTTTATTATTTCCAAATTCATTGGCCATGGCAAAGGATGAAGAAATGTATCCTTTATGCACAGATGTCCAGATGTATTGAGATCTCTGATGCTGAATGCGTACTTTTCTATACATTTGTTTTTTGATAAGTCCGAAAAAAAAGAACATGGTCAAAGTTTTTTTGTTTTATTGCTCAGCAGTAAAAAGTACAGTGTATGCTACAGTACAAAAAATACATCATGTTGAACACTGCTCCACTGTCCCATTGAACATTTTGTGAAATATCCACTTTGAGCGTGCAAAACCACAAGCCCAACTGTGAACATCCGATACAGTAGATATCAACATGTTGAACAAAACTATTATTCAACATTACCTTCCAAACCAGTGATTTAAGAACAACATCTCACAATGCAGAAAATCTTTAGCAAGAATAGAGGCAGGCAGCACTGATTACTGGATAAAACGGCAACAATGCAAAGTAAAACCATGATAAAAGAAGGACCACAAATTCAATAATTAAACAAAATATTCAAATGCAATTTTTTCATTAAACTGCCTCTGTATGTGCTCACAGTAAATATTCAGCGTACATTATTTATCGCAGTATTTTCATTGGTCAAGATTTTTTACGGCCTTTTACATATACCTGGTCCAGCAATTAATTCAAAATCATTCAACATCTGTACTTTAATGAACACAGTTTGCATTTATGGACAAACACGTATGGAGGGAGAGACTCGGCAGGGTCGGTCTAATTGTTTTCTACAGGGCAGAGAAACACTTTCTCAAATTGGGCCACAGCCAGTAGCCACTCCATAATACAAACAGAGAACAAGACAGAGACAGACAGACAGACAAGCACTCACACATAAACGCACATATATAGAAAATAGATGAAATTGAGTTGAAAATGATACAAAGTGTTTGACTCAACGTATAAGTAATATCTGGTTAAGGGGCGGCGTATTTTAACGTACAATCAACACACAATTGCACACGTTTGCACACTCACACACAAACACATACACCTGCATACACAAACAGGCCATTCACGCACGTGTACTGATATATAAAGAGCCAACAACAACTTGACATAAGGAATTAAGACATCTATGTGGTCCCTCTTAAGAGAAGCTGGTGACACATTAGGGGGAAAGCCATTTTAAATCAGCTCCATTTGATCGACAGATGCACCACGCCTCGAAACTGTTCCCCTGCTGGATGCAGACTCCAAATCAGCCATAAATTCATTACCATTTCCTTTCTAGTGAAATCTGGTTGCACACATTTTGCCAGACACCCCTGTCCACCCCCACCCCCACAAGTACGTAGGTGCAGAATTCAAGTTCAACAGGCTAAGTATTTTGGGATTGATGTAAAGAAAAAAAATAATACGAAACGCTTTAATGTTTTTATAGCACATTTCTCTCTAAAGCAGAATTCAAGTGGCAACATCTACAGTGCACTCACCATCAAGCCACTGTAAGGAAACAAAACCACATATACTCTGTATTTTATAAAGACATAAAAACCTTTATCACAATTAAGCTTTCGTAGAAAATGTACATCAGAAAAATATGCGGGCACATCCTCATAGTAAATAGTGTCTGTTTACACCACTCTTCTTTCAGTCTGCTCTTTGTGTTTTTAATATACAGTATAAAGTCGAGTCTCTGAATATTTACCACAAATATAAAATAGACAACAACAGCAGGGGGATAAAAGAGGAGAAAGCGATTGAGAGAGGCTTTTATTTTGACAGTCCAGTCCACCAGGGTCAGTCTCTCTAGATGTCAAAGGCTTTGTCTCTGTTGATGAAGAGGGTCTCTTGGCAAAAAGGGTTAACCAGAACCACACTGCTGCCGCTGTAGTCTCCATTAGGGGGTAGACAGGTGTCATGCTCCTGCAAGCACACGCACACAAATTAATGTAGGTGCCTAACAGTTATAATAATGGCCATGATTCATGATTCACACTTCAAGGCACACACAGCACTCTGCTGTTTCTAAGAGCTAGGTCGTTCTACAGGCAATGAGCGGTCGGGTTTAGTAGAGAAGCAAAGAAAAACAAAACTGGTCTGGTACACCTCGGGCTTTTAGGGAGACGGCGAATGAAGATGTCTGACAAAGCTACATGAGCAGAAGCACAAAGCGAGAGGGAGGAGAAGATGTAAGAGCTCCACAGGAGGGGAGACAAAAGGGAGGGATGACTCAGAAGAAACAACACAACGGAGGGAATTGAGAGAGGGGGGGAGAGAAAGGGAGAAGGTACTGTAAAAATGGTTGCTGGTGGTGAGTCAGCAGTAAGACAGTGCTGGAGGAAAGTGTGAATGTGAAACACAACACGGCGATTTGTTCTGCAGGGAGAGCGAGCGAAGGAACAGGGGCCATTAAATCAGCAAAATCCAAAACCAATCAAACTGTAATACTGTCATAGAGGTTCGTAGATGATCAATGATCACAGCGTCATTTACGTTTCTCCTAGAGCACTGTCATTTACCTAGCACCAGGGAAGCTATGGGGCTGCTGCTCTACAGAGACAGGTAAAGCAGAGAAACAACACCTGGGTGTCACCAGGAGCATCCTAAACATGATCCAACCTTGGCATCCCCCTCCTGCCGCACCCACAGATGGCAAAGGAATGGAAATTGAGCGATGGAAGGGATAAAAGAAAGGAGACACAGTGGCACAGTCAGTGAAATGCTCACCAGAAAAAAAAGGCAGAACAGAGCAATGATGAAAATCAAAATGATGTGGGAAGAAGGAGAGTGAGAATGTAGCTTTAATACCCTCACTCTGCCAAGTTGAACTAACCCCGTAACACTGTTATACCCGAAATGTACAGCAGGTGGCACTGTGTGACACCTTTAAAAACCCAGATGACAAACAAGCTGAGGTACTATTTTATATAAAAGGGAAGGACACATGCAACTTTGCTGTACTGGGTATGGCCGGGTAAGTGAATTCAAATTTGATCTTGTGATTTTTATCCTATTATTATAAGGGAGAGCAAAGATCAGGCAAAAAAACTAAATACATCATCAAAGCAGAGTATTCAGGGCCAATGTCCCCTCTATGCAACATCATTTGTTGCCCTATGTCTAATAATCTATCACACGGTTTATTTTTGAGTCTTCAGTCATTGCTCCACTCATCCCAAATGTAGTAAATATAAGCCAGTTTGGATGTTTTGGAGGCAAATAATATTAAATTCAGGGACTTTGACATACCAGGTCATTGCAAAGTACACATTCATATCTATACTGGCATTTCCTGATAATAAGAGATAAGATAATAATCTAAAATGTATGAGTGCAAATTTCACCAATAACAATGTGAATTTTTTTACTGATTATTGATCCCCCACAGGAAAATTCTCAGTTTGCTTGCCCAGAACAGCCCCCCTGGAGCTGGTAGGGGATTCAGTGTGTTGCTCAAGGACACTTCAGCAGGGCGGATGCTTGCCAACAGGGGCCTTGAGTCAGAGCCCTCTGTTTGAAGGCCATTTTCTTCACTCACTCCGCCACCCTGCTGACTAATATTGAAAATAGACTCCTTGAAACATCAAATAAATGCTCTACCACTCCAGAGTGCAGTTCTGCAAAGAGACAGAATCAGTTACCTCGCTCTCCAGAGTGTGTATCTCTCTGGGCAGCTCCACGGCGTGCCTGCTGAAGTAGTCCATGGTGATGGCGTTGTTCCAGTAGCTGAGATTGTTCTCCTGACTTGACGACTTCTTCTTCCTCCTCATGCAGCACACAGTCAGCAGCACAGCTAGGGCAGGGGAAAATGAGGGTTAGTACAGTGGTTAGAAAAGCTGTTTCTTCAAATACCCTCTAATAGCACGTCTGCCTGTCATGTGTCAGTGCACCATATCACGGTGTAGATATGCTTTAAAGGAAGAATCCACCCAAAAGCACGTTGACACTGTTTAAAATCATGTTTGATGGTGTATATTTGTTTTATTCCCGTGAATAACTGGCCAGATGTAGACAACGTGACACCACGCCGTGATAGCAGAACATTTTTCAATGATCTAAAACAGTGGTTCCCAATCCAGTCCTCAAGTACCTCCATGTCCAATTAGAGGCTTCACGTTTTCATGATACCTTAATTGCTCCAGGCGTGCCTGAGTAGAGCAGGAGCTAAAACCTGCAGCACAAGGGGGTACTTGAGGACTGGGTTGGGAACCACTGATCGTCAGGTTTTGGTGTCAGTCCCTCGGAATCAAAGAGGAAGGGCTTCTTCCTACACCCACCATTTTGCACCGACGTTCAACAATCATACAGGAAGAAATCTACCAATCTAATTTCTCCACCAACAGTAGCCTCAGTGTGTTTTGAGTAATGGGTGTGACTTTTTTTCTTGACAGGAAAAGCTCTCGCTCTCTTGCCGTCACCGTGCCATTATGCTATCGACATTATTCCACCTACACGTATTGAATGCAACAAGTTCAGGCACGTTTCTCTGAGGCTTGTGGAAAGGCATTCTGGGAGTTCTGGGACAAAATAACTCCTGGAACACATTGAACATCACAGATTGATGATATATAATAGTGTAAGACTTGCAATACAAGACAAGCAATTTGAGAACGTCTACACTCATTAGTTGAATTGTTTTTAAACTGCTCTGGCTAATTACTTACAACATGAGGACACAGGCACACTGATGGCCAGCACAATCCACACAATGTCCATCTTGCTCAGGCAGATGGTGGCGCGGGAGAGCGGGGAGTCAAGAGTGGGGCCCGAGCTGTTACTGGGCGGCCAGGGGTCGCGGGTGGTGGCGGGCACCAGCCTGTTCAGGAAGTTCCCGTTGGCTGTGGAAGGGGCCTCCGAGGGAGACGAGTTGTTCCCCTGAGAAGGGGGCTCCTCGACGGAGCTGTCGTTAGAGAGCGGACCCCCGTCTGCGGTAACATTCCCCAACCAGCGGCCTAGAGGGGCAGTGTCTGTGCCATTACCCTGAGGTGGAAGTAGTGGGAGAGGGGTCTTACCACCACCTCCCTCAACAGCGGCGTCGTTGGTTACAGTGTGGTTGTTTGGAATGGCGGTGGGGTTGGGCTGCGTCTTGGGGCTGGGCTGGCGTCTTGGGGCTGGGGGCTGGAGGGCGAGGGCTGGGGTGGATGGAGGGGTAGGTGCAGGGGTGGATGGAGGGGTAGGTGCAGGGGAAGTGAGATTCTCTGGTGGGCTCTCTACTGGAGGGACAGACCTTCCCCCTGGCTCTAGTCCTAGTTCCACGGTGGGGGGCTCGTTGTCCGGGTGTACCTCCCTCACGGTGATGGTGTGGGGTGGGGCCAGCTTGGGGGTGCCCAGAGCATGCTCTCTGAGTGTCAAGCCTAATGCAGGATCAATGTCCACTGAGGAGGAGGAGGAGGAGGTAAGGGAGGAAGGCTGCAGCTTGGTAACATACTGCTGACTGGGGTCGGTGGGTTCCTCCATGCTCAACTTCTGAGGCTCTACATGGTGTCCGGGGGCCAGGGGGGCAGCAAGCTCTGGTCCCAGTGTATCTCCTCGTTCTGAGACAGAGCTGGCCACAGGGGACGGGGAGTTTGGAGCCCCCCTGGCAGCAGATTCAACCTCTGCTGGGCTGGGAGATTTAGGACTGTTGCTGACAGTATCTGGGTTATGGGCTTGAGGTACCCTGACCACTTTGTGCACGTGGCCCGCGGTTGACGACATCAGAGTGTGGCTCCTGGGGCTGATTCACATGGCTTTGAGTCACATGACCTAGCTTGGTAATAGCAGTGCTCACAGTGTTTGGATTAAGAGTAGTTTTGTCATGAATGGGAGGGTCTTTATGAGGCAGGCTGGGGGTGTGGCGTGGTATTGGGGTGGTATGAAGCCAACCCAGGGAGGGGAGGATCATGTTTGTGGGTTGAGCGCTTCCTTTGGGTGACCATTCCCCGCTGCTGGAGCCTTCTTGATGCCAGTCCAGGTGGGACGGGATGGGAGCGGAGAAGGGGCTGCTTTGGGCGGGGGCTGCCATGGAGACAGAGTCCTGGGACGTCCGGCTAAGATACAGCTCCTGTGCTGATGACACCAGTCCTACTGGCAGTGCTAGGAATGCTAGTACACCTAGAGAGAACGACAAGATGATCAGTAAAGAACCAAACTGAAACACTTTTCAAGCTACAATATGCAACTTTTTTGACATTAACACAGATTGCCTGAATTTACCGTCTCCGTCTTCAACACCTGTGGTTGCTTACAGATGCTGGTTACCTCCGTCTCAAGCTAGATGCCGTTTCAAAGTACACAACTCATCAAGACGAGTGACGAGTGTTTCGTATTATAGCATCAACGTGATCACGCAGTGTATCATTTTAACCTCATACATTATCAGATCAATCTAAGTGTGTATGTCTCTGTGTGTGTGTGTGTTTGTGTGTATGAGTGTGCATGTGTGTGTGTCTGTCAGTCTACCCAACAACTAAAACTGACTGCTCCAGGTGTCCAGGAGCCTTCTAGCCTCGTGTTGCATTCATTATGCCCATCAGCCTTTAATCGACTGCACCGCTGTGTTTGTCACTCTCCTGGTTTAACTAGACGGCTTTATTAACCTCACTAGGGATTAGATGTGTTCCGCTGTGTGTGCCAGTGTATGTAAGGTGGCGGCGAGTCTTCGATCGAGGCTGCAACACTAATGTTACTATGCAGAAATATTAGTCAGCTCACTCGAGGGCTTAAAATAACCAGTCATTTTCTTTTTTGATTCTCGGCCAACTCAGGGGCGACGTCCACGATAACACAGCAAAAAAAGCCATTTAGTCCAGTATTGAGTCTTAAAATGTAGTCTTCCTTAACACAAGTGAGAAACAGGCAGAGATAACTTCTCTTATTTTGAGAATTTTCTTGAAACAAACGCCATTATCAGTGGATCAATCCTCTGTGACCAAGATAAAGACACTTCACTCCAGGAAATGCTTGAAACAAGTTGATTTGCATTGCGATCAAATGTTCACATGTTTTTAAGACTCAATACTAGACAGACTGACTTGATAAGATATTTTTTTAAGATATTTTTTCTTTTGCAGTGAACACAACATCATAACAGGCAGAGCCTCAAAATACTTAACATGCTGAAACCATTTGAAGGAGCCTGACAGATTCACTTTGTCTAGTTCAGTCCCGTAAGGAAGCTATGTAGTGACAAGCCATTAGCAGCTGCCAGTGGGGAATATTGGTCCTATTATGTTATTCCAGACAGCAAGAAAGTCAGAGGGAGGAACGTGCAACAGCTTATTAATTTCCCCTTTGCTCCCTCCTCAGCTTCCCTTATTGACACTGCTAAACATGGCTAACACGAACACATTAGTGAAGCTCCCACTGGGCGGGTCTACGCTGGCGAATAGCACAGTAACGAACGCAAAGCCAACACCAAAGCACCGTGCTAAAGCTCTTGTCTGTACTACATGAGAGGGAGAATGGGGTATTATTACGTAGCGTGTTTTTTTAAACCGAGGGTTTGGCAGAATAAAGAAGAGGATTGATATGACAAAAGAAATGAGTTTGTGTGTGGAAAATGCAGAGGTGGCTACGATTCAGGGCTACACAATAGAGGGCTTACAGATAGGAGGAGGAGGGGAGAAAATTAAGTATAGCCATTAAGACTGTGTTGTTCTGGTCACGGATAGTACTAAAAAAAACAAAAACCTGACGCAATACAGTAGCAGGAAAAACGGCCGATTCTAAAAGCCACCCGGATGTTGTGGCCATCATTTAACTATGGTGCTGCCTCTGTATCAAAGTTTCAATTTCCAGGGTGGCAGGAAAGGAGGAGATGAGGTGAGATGAGAAATACATGCAGAGAGAAGGGTAGAAAGAGACAGAATATTTAAAAAACAACCAGGGATGAGTGAGAAAGGTGAAACAGACCGCACCAGACCCCCGTCAACACCCAATATCTCAGATTTCCTACTGCAGTAGAAAAGCTCATTCTGCATCACATATGACTAGTATAAACTCTTTCCTCCTCGTCCAACCATGAAGCACTGACTTCCTCAACTCAGCCTTTGAGTCATTAATCATACTCCCCCGTACTCAATCACAGAGACTCCCACTATAGAGGGTCCGGCCCCTGTCTTCCATTAACCAAGCCTGTCACATCCCTAATCCACGGAGCCCACTCCAGGCCCATAGCCGAGCAGATAACACACGTGGCTAGCCTTGATTTATGACTGCCCCTCTTTCCTGAGATGATCCTGAGGCAGGGAAGCTGGCCGACCTATCCCAGCTCAAGCATTTTCGGCCATTTTTGATCCTGGGTAACACAAACACTGGCTCCATTACTGTATTAAACACGAACTTGGGGCAGGACAAACATTATACGTGTCTCTCAGCTGCAGGCAAGGTAGAGCTGTTAACCATGTGGTGGAGGTTACAGTTTGCTGACCCGTCTACAAACACGTAACAGTCACTTTGAGTTATTGTGCACGGGGGCCAATAGAGAGCAACGGTGTGTGTACCACGCGGCGGTCTGGCTTCAGCCATACCTTCAATCAGTACCCAGCCCCCGCTGTCACAACCTGGCAACCCGATGCTCTGCTGGCTAGTGAATAAAACATGACGCCTCGACTCCCTTCACAAACAAAGTTAACACCAGAGACGGGTGGGGCGGCCGGTTTCACCCCGAACTGTAACAAACACACATATTAATATTCATCCGGGGCTTCGCGTATTAGTCGAATCATGTTTTATTAAATATCTCGTCTAAAATGTTAAAGGGGGCAAAACACCTTTTAAGTTCGTTTCACCAAGACGTCTGGTTGCCGGCATATTCAGAAGCACTGGATAAGACGATTTAGAGAAGAACACAGAAACAAACTGAATCTTTTCGCCGACTTCAATGTCTCCATCTTAAACTGGCTTGATCCAGAGTTTCTCTTTATCAAAGGTTATAATAGTAATTTCACATTGGGAAAAAAGTAGAAAAGGAAAATGCATGTGTGTGTCCTGTGTGTGTGTGTGTATTTCCGTGTGCCCTGTGTTGCAGAGGTGTGTAATTTGTCACAGCGGTTGTGTGTCCGGCTGATGGAGTGAGAGTGTAAGCAGGGCCAACACAGACAAAGGGCCTGGCCCGGGCCTCCACCCAGACGTCCAGCGGAGGAACAGGCAGACGGAGTGAATGAACAAGAGAAATGATTGAAAAAGGCCGGAGAAGTGAACAGAGCTTTATGAACATCCATTATTGAGTGAGTTGAAGTACGGGGAGAACATGAGAGGATGGGGGTGGAAGTATAGAGAGGTCAGGCAGGGTGAGGGAAATGTGCAACGGGGGAAGCGAGAAGTGTAGGACAACATTGGTTGGTGCAACATTACTCCTAGCTAAACAACCCTCCCCTAGTCAGCATCCTTTCCCCATCATGCTGGCTTGGCTGGTTTTGGCCTGTGTACAGAGATGCATCGGTACCTGTTAGCTGAGGAGGTAAACAATACATGTGCATTGATTTCTCTCAATCTTCTCTACTTACAAAATACAAAAAAAAAGGTCACAAATTATGTGAGTAGATTTCAAAGGTGACATTTAATTGAAGGTCTTTCTCCTTGTCTTTGTATTATATGCTTTGCAGGTAGGGAGGGTCACATGCAGCTAACACCGTTATCACTCACACCAACCTGTTGCCATGTTTTGCTATCTATGTCGCCCAGCTGATCATCTCACAATAGCACACGCTGATAGCATGGAGAAAAGCGGAAGATTGGGTAAAATTACTGTGAAATTATGCCCTGATTCATGTGACTGATGGAGCCTACCTGTTTTCCATTAACTAACCCCCATGATGTATTGAGGGACGGGCAATTTATGCAGTAAACCTGCTGAATTAGGGCTCTTTTGAATGCATAAGAAGCCGGTGACATTCGTGTAAGTCCTCCATTGATGGCATCAGGGACATCAATAAATCATGTTGCAAAGCAGCATCCTGCACACTGATCCAATGCTGGCTTTGTCCCACCAATCACTTACCATTAGACTCAATGTCAGACGACGAGGGCCAGAATGGCTGCTGTGACCTGTCATTGAATCTAAAGTTACACTGACGAGATGGTAAACAACATAACATTTAATCCTGTTGATGAAATCCTGCATGAAACGCCGTTACTGCCGTGGCTCCACTCTAAGCTCCAGACTCCATTCCAGAAGGAATAATATTATTGAGGTACACCGTGAATCCGCCAGCCTAATCAGTCATACTGGAGAATCCACTTAGTGTGCGGTGTGCAGGATATCAGTGCTTATCCACTAGCCTGGCTGCATGATCAATCCTCGGGGTGGGGGCTACTTTCTGTGGAGGGTAGGGGGGGATAGAGGTTATTCATCTTTTTTCCAGGGGTCACCTCAGAATGGAGAACTAGGGTTTGAATGTGCAGAATCTGAGAATCTGTCTATGAAAAAAGGTAAAAAAAAGGGGCTGCAAAATCATCCATCAATAACACTTGAGTCCTGGTAGCTGTATTTCTGAACTGTTACTGCTCTGTCCTCTCCCTGCTTAGGCAGCATGACGGGGGAATAAAGGGAGTATGTATAGGGAGGGAACTGCACACATCCTACATGAATCTGGCCGAGGTGATTCATGGAGAGTTGCATTCCAACATGAGAAATCCACCATTTGCAAAAAGACATCATACTGTGACAAAATAATAGCACAAGTATTACGATTTAAGATGTAATTATGGTAAGTATAGTGCATAACTTGAGTCCTTTAGATGACAAAATGATAACTGGCTGGATTACAGACTGGATCATCTATATTTCAGAGAGACACTGAAGCCCTGGCTGCTCACTCTTTGTATGTCGCTCAGGAAGAGAGCGTCAGCTAAATGCCTATAATGGAAATGTTCAAGTAAATGGAATTATGTTCACATCATTAGCAGATAGGACGAACACGCATAGCTGCTACGATTCGGAAGCCCTGGGGCACTGAACCGCAGCCGACGATTAAGGATGTCCTCAACGCCACTCAGCCTCCTCCACTGAGCACATCTAGGCTCATCTAGGCTAATCATCAACCACTCCATAGCACGCCTGGTAGCGGACGCATCCGTGGGATCCCCCCCCCAGATCCACCAGGGCAGCTGAGGAAGGCTTTATCGACAGTGGCCATCAGAATACCAATGACTCTATATCAAAATATACCAGCACACACACACACACACACACACACACACACACACACACACCAGGAGTCGGCTCCCTAATACTAAATGATTTCACGTCTCACTTTTGAGGATAACGCCTCACAGACCCAAATCAAAGAAATCTCGAGGCTTAAACGGAGAGCTTTGTTGAAGGTAGTCCAAGCCTTTAAATGTAAGCTGTGACGTGCCACCAGGAGCCATAGCAACAGATCAGATCCATCAGCCTGCTGACTGACTAGCTGCTAGCAAGATTAGCTTATCACACCTGGCCAGAGCCGGCTCTTCCATAGAGACTCTAATTGACCTACTACTACAACCACTACCACTAGTACTACTACTACTACTACTACTACTACTACCACTACTACTACTACTACCACTACTACTATTACAACTACCACTACTACAGTACTCCTCCTTCTCTTACCATGACTACTCCTACTACTACTACTGCTACCACTACCATTAGTACTACTGCTACTAATACTACCATTGTTACCACTACCACAGCTACTACCACTACTATTACTACTAAAATCAAGCATTTGTGACTTCATTATTAATGAAGATCACAATAACTGTTCACAATTAAAAATGGTTTTCAACACGTCTGTGTGTCTCGTTTGGGACGACACACATTTGTTGTTGCAATTAACACAAAGTGAAAAGTGACACAAAGATCAGTAGGAAATAACATGAACTCAGTGTCCAGTTATAAAAAATGGAAGAGTTGGACTGTCCATCCCACCCAAAAGGAAAACAATTGCTTCCTTCCTGATCTGTGCATTTGTTTTTAGAGCACGCCCATCTTTCATGAACTGCACCTTGTCAAATGAAGACCCTAACATTCGTCGTTCGAAAAGCGCTTACAAAACTAAATTCACAAACGCAGACATCGTGCATTTTGATATTCAGTCTCACGGGAAGACAAATGCGCTTCCAAGGTGTATAAATAGAAAATCGTCTTTACAGTAGCACAAACAGACAAATTCCTCTGGTTTGCTCCTGGGCGTGTCCGTCTGCCAATCTGGGCAGAGCGTCGGTCCCAGGGGGGAGGGAAGGGAGACAGATAGGGCACGTCCTGTGGACCGCTGGGACAGGCCTGGGGGAGGACGAGAGGGGTGGAGGGGTGGAGAGGCAGAGGGGGGAGGGCACTACAGATGTGAGCTCAGAGATAAGAGCAGAGGGCTACCGCAAACAGCAGGATAATGGCTTCCTGTTTGAATGCCAAGTGTTTGTCAGGTTGCTGCGGCTTTGAACGCGGATATGTTTATCTGGGAGTCGGACAGAGAGAGAGAGAGAGAGAGAGAGAGAGAGAGAGAGAGAGAGAACAAGAACGACTAAGAGCGCCTTGTGATGTTTACTGGGATAATGATTTAGTAACAGTGACTGGGAGTTCGACAGCCTGCGAGCCACACAGGGGCCCGGCTCTGACAGGAAGGAGAAACATTAAACAGGAAGTTGTCCGGAATCAGGGGGAGAACACGAGAACTGCGGGCCTGTGCAGCTAAACAAGTCCATAAAACAAGTCTGCCAGTGTTACACGCCCACAGAGAATTTCAACATTTTCACCGGTGTTACAAACAGCACAATCTACTGCAGCCACTATACAATCATATGAGGCAAGCCGAAGTCAGATTAGGGAGGTTTCTCAAGCCATACACTCATTTCCGCTACACACTTAACGGCCTCTCAGATAAGGTTTATTTTTTTTCAGAAGGTGACTTCAAAATCCAATTTGCACTTCTGGAGAGGAGATATCTGGAAGCGATTGCCTTACTTGTAGGACATTGCATTGAAGACCGAGCTGCTAGGCTAACCTCAATTTGCTACAAACAAATTGCGAATTCTCCCCTATGGTTTCATAGGTGTACAGCGTGTGAACACCCCACACACACACACACACACACACACACACACACACACACACACACACACACACACACACACACCGATTGGGCAGACGGAGAATGTAGATGACAGAAGAAGAAAAAAGAAAAAACTACTGAGGGTGATGACCAGAGGAAACGAAAAAGAAGGAAGGAGAGAAACTTTTGTTCTGACAGCTGTCAGGATGCCGCGTCATCCATCTTGGTTCTTTTCTATCGGCAGCATCTCTTCTCTCGCCTGCAGACTGAGTATGTTAAGGCACATCTGTCTCCTGCAGATGGCCCAGAGAGAGAAATGAGAAAAAATGTGTCTGTACTGCATATAGACAGAGATCTCAGGTGGGTCTCTCAGCGCCGCGCTGGAAAAAAGGCAACCTGATGGAAACTAGAATATGCCTGAGGAAACTCGGGCCTCAGCTGGATCTGCAACTGAAACTCTGAGAGGGCCGTGTGCTATCAAAGTTGGGATTTAACAGGAGAAAACTCAAAATTAGCCTCTGAAATATGTCCCTTCTCCTCACTCCTCACTACCTCTCCCCACTTTAGATTAAACCGCTGCAATATGACCTCGCTCAACCTCTGCTAGAGCTTAAAGCACTCTGCTCATAAGCAGTCTAGCCCAAGTTCATCACTTCTGAGGGATTGAGGAAGATTTGTCAGAGACAGCCGTTAGCTCCGCTGCCCTGAAGTGGAGCCACGGGTGCATACCAGATATCAGCCGCCTGTTCAGCTAACCGTCCGGGGGCCCGGCGGGACTCAGCCTGACCCCCCACTGATCCATATTCATGTGACATTCTGCCCTGGTAGCCTGCCAGCCTCGCCACTGCCCTCAGAATGTAAAGCAGCCCGGGCTCTACCATCAGAGCCATATGGAACTAGAACAAGAACTAGAACTAGAACTAGAACAAGAACTAGAACAAGAACCGAAGGGGGAACAGCATTGTATATGATGTCTAATATCTATGACGGTGGTTCCCCAACTGGTTACAGGGGGCCCCCAGAAAAATAGTTCACTTCCACAGTCATTCACTAGACGTTACGCCAATGAGAGCATCCGTCCTCTAGCATCCACCCTGCTGAAGTGTCCTTGAGCAAGACACTCAACCCCTACCAGCTCCAGGAGCACCATCCTGTAGCTGACCTTCCTAGAGGGTTGCAAGTCAAAAAGGGATCAATAAGCTATCACATTGTTATTATTATTATTATAAGAATGACTATTTTATTCTATTCTAATCTCTGATGATGATATCCCAGACGGCTCCGATCAACCAACCAACCCCACACACACACACACACACCAACACCACCAGGTCCACTCACTCAGCAGCTGGCAGCGCAGGACCTGCAGGCTTGTCTTCATGGTATCATGTGATCCGGCTCCTCCTCCACAGTGCTCATGGTTCTCTGGTAGAGAGACAGAGAGAGAGAGAGAGAGAGAGAGAGAGAGAGAGGGACCGGTAAGTTGAAACTCGGCACTCAGGTATCACAATCAGATTCTAGTCGTGGTCGAGTATCACTGTGAGTTACCGTGATTAGGTCAGGGCATGCTGAGGCAGTGTAGAGGGTGAGTGGGTTGGAGACGCGACTGGAGGATATGACTTAGGCCCTGAATAACTTTACACAATAAAAGCGGTCAGTGGATGAGGCCCGGGGTAACCTGGCCTCAGCATCAGCATCCTCTAGGTCGGGGCCGGCCAGTAAAACCAATTATGGAGCATTAAACATTGACCAGTAAGCCTTGTACTAAGACAGACACTGCTAGTGTGTCAGTGAGACAGATTCCCAAGGGCTTTAGGAGAATGACTGACTGCTGAATGAAAAGGCCTCGACACACACACACATCTTCCTTGACCACTGGAGGAGTGTGTGTGAGCATGTGTATGCCCTGCTTTGTTGCCATGCCCTTGGGTAGTACGTATACCCACCCACACACACACACACACACACACACACACACACACGTATTTCTTAGGAAGTGTAGATACACACACACACCTCGGCACCCCTCACCCTACCCACTGCATGAATAATCTGTTGTGAGTGTGAGATGTGAAATTGGATTTGTGCCCCCTAGGATGAGGGCTCTGGTTCCAGGTAACCTGTGTTTCTCTGGGGGGAACTGGGAGATGAGAGACAACAAAAGCACAGGGTAGCGATCCTTTCATAAGGTGTTACTCCTCATAAATGGAGCCTCTCTCTGAGGAAAGAGATGGGGGGGGTTAACGTACTGCACCTCGGTCGACACGATTATACTGTTACCAACAATCTCTTTTCGGCTGTGGACCTAGAAATCTACATTCTGCACTGGAAGAATATTTCATGTTTTTTTTTAAAACTGTGTTTAGTAAGCAGGGGAGGTAGCGACAAATTGCATTCACTCTTGTTACTATAACTGAGTGGCTTTTATTTTGGCGTACTGGGTATTGGGGTATTTTTGGAAGCCAGTAATTGTACTTAAGTGTTGTTGTTCACTGCACTGAATGAGTAATACTAATAAAGTAGATGACTGTTTGCTGTGTTTGTCTTGAACCGGGGGGGGGGAAACCAAAGTCGTGAAATACAGCCCTGCCCCCTCCGTGTGCTTTAATGTGCTTTAGCATCATATTCCTGGCCTAATGAGCTCAATGGCGGGGTGCGAAGAGGAGCAGCCGAGTGATCACACATCATCAGCGCTGCCACGGCACCGGCCCGGGTTCATAGACGCGCTCTTTAATGGACGGGGCACAGGGGGTGAGGATGGGGGTAGAGGGACATTACATTACAGGCATTTAGCAGATGCTTTTATCCAAAGTGACTTAGTGCATTCAACATAGGTAGGTAAGAAAACTACTAGTCACCAGAAATCGTAAGTGCATTTCCTTCCTAAACAAGCAACTAAGAGCATAACTAGTGTTAAGGTAAGAGTGCAATAAGTTAGCTACCTACTATATCTTAAACAAATGAGACAAATAAGAGAATCAAATGAGCAAGAGCTAAGACAAATAAGTGTATCAAATAAACAAGAGCCAATAAACAAGAGCTCATACAAATAATTGACGACAAATAGGCAAGGCTAAGAGGAAGAGTCAGGGTAGTGTTTCCTGAAGAGGTGGGTTTTCAGCCTGCGGTGAAAAGATGGGCAGCGGGACGACTAGAGCAGGAGGGGACTTGTTTTCACTTGTTACCACAGAGAGGTTTCTTCGGTGAGAAAGGAGGAGACGCTGGATGCAGCTACCCTGGACAGCCTGCTCAGGCCTCCAGCTGGGGAGTTGAAGCTCTATACGCTCTAGTTCAAGGTAACAGATAATGCAGCATGGCAGGCGGTGTCACAGCCTCAGAGCCAGGATCAGAGCCACGGCAGCAGTTGCTGACAGATACGGCGGGAATTATAGCGCGCCTTGACTAATAATAGAAGGATACACGGTATATCCCTTCAAAGCGCGTAAACGCACACAAACAAAAACACACACTATTATTTTTTTTTTACAGCGTCAGCTTAGCACCTTTGCACATAACATCCCAGCCTTTCACTGGAGAGTAACAAAAAAAAATAAATAAATAAGCTGCATGGCAACTGACACGCACACAGACGGTGGCCATCACCATGGCAACCCTAATAGTACATTATATTCAAATCCATTCACAAGGACATTTTGGGGCTCAAACAGTATGAGGGGAAAAAAAAAACACAAAAAAAGAGAGATGGAATAACAAAAACACTAAAAACATCAGACAGAGTAAGAAATCTAGTCACAATCTGCTTGTCTCTGGGGCCAAGTTCAAGGTCTTGTTGCGGTCTTGTTGACAGGCCCTGGACCCCCGAATGTCCCAGACTGGGGGGTGGGGGGGTGGGGGGGGTGGTATTGGAGGGCAAAGCCAAGGTCACTCAAGACGGCGCAATGAAATAAGCCTGTCACTCCATCTCTCTGCGGCCACCAGCCGGAGGGATAACAATGCTTTTAATTTTGGACTTCCCTCCATTCTGCTGTTATGTACAGGAGTCGTGGCCACAGGCTGACTGCTTGCCCACAGAGGCTGCAGACTGAGAGCTTTTCCATAACGAGAGAGGAGGAGGAGGAGGAGGAGGAGGAGGAGGGAGGTGTGGGAGTGTGAACTACAGTGTTGTGCTCTCACAGCCAAGATAACCCAGACCTCTAATCACAAGCTCTGCACTAACTGATATTTTTCTCACTCCAATTTGATACTATGTTCTCACACGGCTTCTCTCCATGCTCCAAACCGGAGGATGCTTACTGTCAGCTCCTGTCAGAAGGAGGGGGTACAAAATAGAGAGAGGGCGAAGTATGAAAGCTGTGGCTCTGAGGTATTTTGACAAATACATGCAGTAAAATCCAGTGAGGAAGTAAGATTGACCAAACCATATTTGTCTGTGACACTACCTAAGTTACTGTGGTCCTGAAAGTGTTTTTAGCATTCAGTATTTACAACAGACTTGTGAACACAATGGATCCACATGGATGTGCTGGAAAGCGTGGCGTATGAAAAGCTGGTTCCATCAGTGGGTAGTTTGTTACATCAAAGCAGAGGGCTCGTGGTTGATGTGATCTCAGGGTGTTTAGGTCTAACTCAAGTAGTGCGAAGTCTGTTTTACCCCCCCCTCCCCAGCCCCACTCCCCGGGGGAAATGCCCACGGTGTGGGCGTCCATTTTTCCTTTCATGTTTCACCCCTTTGATGCCAATCAGCAAACAGTTTGTGATAATGCAGAGGCTCACGCTCTAGCTCATGTTGTTTACGAAGCCCCAGCCCGGCGCAGAATGGGCCCACGACTGAGTAAGCAACCCTTCGCCTCTGGGGGTGTTAACACCGTCTTGGTGACCTTGCAAAAGACCAAGTTCTTGGCACCAGTCACATAATCCCATTGTGCGATATGCAAGCTGATTACTATGAACATTTCTGTTTTGAAAGCATAACACTTCTTCAGTATGAGGGACACAAAACCATTAGTGACTCACAGGGGAGACTGTTGTTGATCTCTAGTGCTCTGATAACTTAATTGTCCAGCCAGGCTACACAAAACAATTGAATGAGTACTAGTATTGAGCGATACAACAACAGACCTAAATCAAATGCCAGCAGGTTGAACTAGAATTAGACAGTCCCCTCCAAAACTACTGGAACGGCGAGGCCAATTCCTTTATTTTTGCTATACACTGAAAACATTTGACATCAAAAGATGAAGACAATAGATTAGCATTTCAGCTTTTATTTCCATGTATTTACATCTACATGTGTTAAACAACTTAGAAGATAGCACCTTTTGTAATGGAACACCCAATTTTCAGATGAGCAAAAGTATAGGAACAGATAAACTTAAAATAGATTAAAGTGAATAATACTTATATTTAGTTTCAAATCTCTTGCTTGCAGTAACTGCATCAAGCCTGCGACCCATTGACATCACCAAACTTTCGGTTTCTTCTTCTGTGATGCTTTTCCAGGCTTTCACCGCTTTCGCTTTCAGTTGTTGTTTGTTTCTCCCTTCAGTCTCCTCTCAGCAGGTCAAATGCTCAATAAGGTTTATAAGTCTGGAGATCGACTTGGCCAGTCTAAAACCTTCCACTTTCTGCCCCTGATCAACTCCTTTTTGCAGTATGTTTTGGGTCGTTGTCTTGTTGCATGATGAAGGTCCTCCCGCTCAGTTTGGATGCATTTCTCTTTAAATGGGGCAGACAAAATGTTTCTGTCGACCTCCGAGTTCATTCTGCTGCTGCCACCTTGTGTTACATCATCAATGAAGATCAACAAGCCCGTTCCAGAAGCAGCCATGCGAGCCCAAGCCGTGACGTTACCTCCACCGTGTTTGACAGATGAGCTTGTGTGTTTGGGATCATGAGCAGATCCTTTCTTTCTCCATACTTTAGCCTTTCCATCACTTTGGTAAAAGGTTCATCTTTGTCTCATCAGTCCATAAAACTTTGCCCCAGAACTTTTGAGGCTCATCTGAGTGGTTTGCATCTTGTGGCGTAGCCTCGGTACCTTTGTTCCCGAAGTCTTCTGCGAACGGTGGATTGTGATACCTTTCACTCCTGCCCTCTGGAGATTGTTGGCGATGTCACTGACAGTTGTTTGAGGGGTTTTCCTTACAGCTCTCACAATGTTTCTGTCATCTACTGCTGATGTTTTCCTTGGTCTACCGGTTCGACGTCTGTTGCTCGGTACACCAGTGGTTCCTTTCTTCTTCAGGTCATTCCAAATGGTTGTACTGCCTAAGGCCAATGTTTGTGCAATGGCTCTGCTTGATTTTCCATCTTCTCTCAGCTTCAAAATTGCTTCCCTTTCTCTGGTCTTCATGTTGTCTTCTTTTTTTTTTTACAGTCATGTGTCAAATGATGTCAGACCCAAATGTTTTCAGTGTATAGCAAAAGCAAAGGAATTGGCCTCGCCTTTCCAATAGTTTTGGACTGTATATATAGAAAGCAGGGCCGAGGGTTTCCAAGTAGCTTTCTGATTCTCCATCTCTCCACGGAGCCAAATGTTCAGCTGACGTCGGCCATACTGCTGAGTCACTCTGCTGGCGCTACGAGAGTGAGCGCTGTCAGCCGTTGCCCCCGGATGGCTAACCCGGCAGGATGAGTTGCCGGTGCTGTGTCATGAAGGCTGGCGCAGGCTGAGCGGGTCATCAATCAGCGCCGTCACTCCCCTCCGGGCCCTCCCCGCGGTACGGCAACACATCGGCCATTAAAAGGACATTAGGCTCCCAGCATGCCGTTCGCTCCGACTGTGGTGGTGGTGGGGGGATGCTTGGTTACGTAACGGCAGGGACATAAACACATACACACACACACACACACTGTTGGTTTACTGCGCTGGACAGCTGGTCAGTATGAAAACTGGACAAAGCCTGGAGGCGAAACGTGTTCAAGACACATTGAAGACATAAAAGTAATGAAATGGGAGTAAAGCCGTTCAATAAGGAAAAGGCAGGACAGTGTAGCATGTAAGATGACACACCTGCCAATAGTCATTTATGTAGGAGAGCCATGGAGCGTGTTGCAGCACCGGACACCTATTTCTGTGTGTGTGTGTGTGTGTGTGAGTCACTAGGATGTTCAGCGTGGGTGGGATCTTCGGGAGCTGGTCTCGACGCGGTTTCGTGCTCACCGTCACGCAGACACGCGCGGGGATGCTGAACACACTCACGACCAACACACCCCCGTTCTCACCCGATGAATGAAGCTCTTACTCATTCAGTGGAATACTCCCACTCGGTACAAGCAGGGCACCTGTGATGGGAGGCAACTGTGGGGGAGTGGAACAGCATCACCGGCCTCTTCATTACTCAACACACACACACACACAGACTGGCCCACTGAGGAAGGCCATTCATCAGAGGGAGTGTGGCCAAGGACCTATCGGTGTGTGTGTGTGTGTGTGTGTGAGATAGAGAGTAAGATAAATAGTAGCACACAAGGATTTCTGCCTATTGTTCAGCTCCCACAGTCGGTTTACAAGAGGAAAGCTGTATGAGCTTTAAATGGGCTTTTTATGTGCTTCTTCAATGTGAGGAAGGTGCCAGACTCACCTTGCTCCGCCGAAGGACATACTGTCTCGCACATTCAGCAAGGGGACCTAATCGGGGGTGGAGGTGTTGACAAACCTTAGGTCAGGTTGGGGACACAGAGTGGGACAGGTAGCAGAGCCGCTGGGGAGAATCGGCGAGAGCCTTTGTCCATTTGTGTGGCTGAGAGTGGCAATGGGAGACCACAGACGGATAGAGACTAGCGATAGCAAGAATGATTGACTGACGAATGCCGTCAATGGAAATAACAGGCTAGGTGTGTTTGATGGGAGCTGAAGACAGCGTAGGCCCGCCCCCCCCATCTGGCGTTTTGAGTCCGTAGTGACGTAGCGCAATCTCACATTCACTCTGAAATGTGTAGCCTCTTAGCGAGTCTCACATTCTGAACTAGTGTTTTTATCGATCCGGCGTATCAACCCGCTGAGGCCGTGGGATGGCGATCAATGCGAAATAATATCCTGTCAAAACAAAGCTGTTGCCCGTCGAGGCCGGTTAAACCCGCACATGCTGGGCACGAGCGCATTCCTTCTCTCTCTCTCTCTCTCTCTCTCTCTCTCTCTCTCTCTCTCTCTCTCTCTCTCTCTCTCTCTCTCTCTCTCTCGGGGGAGTTGAGGAGCCACGCAGTAAAAGAAGCAGACATTGGGATGCAGCTCGACTTCACCACTGTCTGAGTCATAAATATCCTCTCTCTCTCCCTCTCTCTCTCTCTCTCCTCCTTGTGCCTCTCCTTGTGTGACCCTCCAGTGATTGACTGCTGCTGCGAGTAGCTTGTTTTTGCGATGAAGAGTAACGTGAAACTACAGCGGATCACGTCCCGCCACGCTTGTCACCACCAGTGACACAGAAAACGACACCGATGCAAAATAGGTGAAGGGGCTTTTTGGCTGACACTTAAATTCACCGCGCTTCCCCGAGTGCGTGACAACGCCTGTCACAACCATCCGATCTGTCTGTGAACGCGAGGCAAAGGCAATCCCGAACAGTATGACAAGGGGAGCGTTTAAACATGATAGGACTAATCTTCTACAAATACACACACACAGACAAACACTCGCTGAAATGTGTGTGTAGCTCAAAATACACTGGAGCCTGCAGTATGTCCCTATGAGTAATAACTGGGTTGACTGCAGTCTGATACCATGTTAATCTCATATCACACAGGGAAGTCTTTCATTGATCGAGCTCCAGGGATGCAAAAAGCACATGAAGACATACGCAACTTCGATATAACACATCAATATAACTTTCATCAATGGTGTCTGGTTGACAGAGAGAGATCCCACCCCTGCTGCCCACTTCTCTTCATTCGATCAGTCGACTCTCTCCTAGTGCGGACCAGCGCTAACCAAGTCAAACGAGGTTATGCTTATCGATCATCATCATCTTCTTTTTTTTTTTCTTCCTCTTTTCATCCATCCTCGTTTTGCTCGCCAGAGAGAGGATGAGGTGGAAGACAGTGTCAAAAGATGAATAATGTAAAAATTACTGACTCATGAGAGGTTTTCCATCAAGAGCCTTAATATGTGAGCAATTAGATCGTGTCCTGAGCTAACTTGCTTTATCCAACTAAAAAAAAACTTTTAGTGAAGGCAAACTTTTATTTCCCCTTTTTCTTTTTCGGATTTCAGACGGCAAGGGGAAAGCGTCTGATCAAAGCTTTATCTCGGGCCTCTGTGTTGCAGACAGATCTGCAGATTGTTACATCTTACAGAGCAGCTAAACCTGTCAGACCGACAGACAGATAGACACGTCAGGTCAGCCTCACCAGCTCGGGTACATTGATTATCAGACTGGGGCCGCTCGATGAGGCCCTAGGAGCAGATAAAGAGCAGGCATGTAGCCCCTCCTCGCACCGTCCTGGAGGTAATGGCTGTCACACCGGGGACTAACAGGCTGGTGCAGACCGTTGATGAACTATTTTAACTCATCTAGCAAAACACTGATGTCTGAATCTTGTGCCTATTTTGACTCGATTTGCTTTCTTGACCAGGTCTTGAATAAGCTGGTTTTGACTGCAGGTTTGCTCAGCACACAGTTGCTTAGCTTGGACTGAGCAGTCTGTTGGTTCGTGTCTGTTGGATGTTAACATTCATTTGCTGGGTGCTTTCCAGGCACGGATCCTTGGCGTGACGGTCTGATTCCCTGTAGTGGGAGATGCCAGTAGAAAGGCTTTCGCTGCTCTGTGCTGTGATCTCCTCGGTGGTTCTCAGACAGGGCTTGTTGTTCTATGAAGGCACTGGGCGGCTAGTGCCCATGTTTACCCCTCCTTCATCTTCCATCTCTTTAACCATGCCATGCTTTGATACCAGTCGCTGCTCTCTTGCTCTCTTTCTCTTTCCTTCCTCTCATCTTTGGTTTCCACTCACTAGCAAGGCTTCATGCTCCAAGTCCCTTGAACTGAGTGAGTCAAGATTTGAGCTGCCAGAATCGGGAAGCCGGCGTATGGGACATTAAACAAATTCCCGAGAAATAATTTAAAGACTTCCAACCCACAGAAGAACAGGAGATGAAAGCCATTATTACGAGCTGTAGTGCTTGTGTGTGCCTCTGTGTCTATATGTGTGTGTCAGTGTGTACAGGGTTGTGTGTGTGTGTGTGTGTGTCTGCATGGTGGCGGTTGGCACAACGTCAGATTTCCTGTAAAGCCGGTGACGTGGGAGTCCTTCATCTGACAGTCAGTCTGCAGCAAGTCTAACACCTGTCATTCCTCGCTGTCTGCCGGTGCAGATGATGAGCGACCTGCTGGTGGTCACACTGTCGCTCAGGGCTGAGTTGACGGACCCAGAGAGTCGCCGCTGGCAGAACTGGAGCGACCCAACTGGAGGAGCAGTGCCATTTAAAATGCTCCAAATGAGAAAGCTGGACGGGTACACCTGTTCCTGAAGATATTAGTTCACCATCTCCACCCCTACCGGCCGCTAAGACGAAGACGTTTAGCTCTGTCGGGTTTACTGACGTCACATTACAAGATTTCTACATGATTATTATGATTACCGTTATCTCCCGCTGCCACTTGGGGGCGCCAAAGTGCGAGGTTGCCTAGTGCAGCTGTTTGAAGCATCTGTTGTGATAAAATAAATAGTGTTTCAGATTCCTGATTTAGAGTCCTCTCCTATCTTCTTCAAGGTTCATCCCCCTCCAGTCACACGTCATCGTCCAGCCTGTTCTCTGAATGGTCGGGCACGAGGTATTTTTAGCCCGAGACATTCAATAAAATCAGACAGTTCTCCCGAGATGTTAAATTGAGACAAACAGCCAAGCCAACACCACAGCAAGATAGCATGACACAGTAGTAGCGCTGCGGCGCCAAGGGTGCTGTCAGCCACCATCTATCCTCCAGCATCCCAGCAGGCATCACCATTAACACATCAAGGCCTCCCTTTGCGCACTTTGCCCTGTTATGCCAAGCAGGTACATTGTTAGAGAAAAGCCAAGTACACTCTGTCATGAGGACAACTGCAGGCTTTTATGCACCAAAGCCTTTGGAGCACAGTGAGAGTAGGAGTATTAGTGCACTGCAGAAGAGCTACTGCGACATACATTTGTCAAGGTGTTTGTCTGCTGCATCCCTCAAGGGGTCCCCTATGTGAAGTTGGTTAAGAGTAGAATTAATTTTAAAGTAGGTCTGCACACAGAGTTCTGCTCCACCAAAAAGTTTATTACACAAACAACACTTCTGCCTGGTCTTCTTTATCGAAATGTTCCTCGTCCAGCAGCAGCAGTAGAAGAATCGGATGAATCGGAAGACATTTGAGGGGGTAGAGTTACTGCCATGTCTGTCCATAAATTCCCAAGGCTGACCGTCACTGACCACAGAAGAAATGGTGACTCACACGTACCTCGTACCTCATAACAGACAAGGGTAACTGACCTGCCCTTGTCTCTAAGTAGAGGATGGATACAGAAAGACAGAATTCAGCTCTCAAAGAGGAACCCGGTCTCCAGCTGCTGGCCTAAATGATTCATGTCTTCTAACAAAGTGTGATGCATTAACATGAAAGCAATTTTAGTTGCCTTAAGGGTTTCTGTGTAAGAGATGAACCACGGACTCCTGTAATGTGACAAACCAAGGGCTGTGCCCGCTGGGCATGAGCGCAGCCCACCTCTTTTAGGTTTTTCTTCATTCAAAATAAGAGTCCTAGCGTTACCACCAGCACAGAGAGCATTATACTACAAACAAGCTCAATCCCTTCAGATCAACATAACAGATGTAACAGTGTCACTCGTTTCAACATGCTGAGGGGATTAAGGCAAAAAACAAACTCAGGGGAGCTGCGGCGTTGTGGAGGAGTTGTCTGATGCCTGATGAGGCTGAGGTGATCATCATTCCAACAACAGTATACACTTTGTCTCTTGCACAACAGCCACGGCAGATATCGCTGGGATGTGCATGCAACTAAGGAGAGCAAGGTAACTAACTGAGGAAATACCTAACTACGGACATCCTCCTGTTTTGAAACAATATTTGAAGTGTGTAATATGGATTCCAAGTTGTACGGGAACACAAACATGAAAGCAGGCCATGGAGTTCACGCGTTCCTCTGGGTCTGATCAGGTTCAGGTTATCTTTTCTATTCTCTCTGTTCTGTATCTGTGACCAACACTAGTGCTATTTCCGGTCCAGCACAGGAAATAAGGCCCATTGGAGGATACAGGAATGTCTATGAGGTAGACACAGCTAGCTGGTGTTGTGAAGAATTAGCATTGCAAGGAAATAACTACTTTCCACTGTGTCTCTATACTTCCCGTCTCTCTTCATGGACAGCAAACACACACACACACACACACACACACACACACACATACACCTCAGTAACGAAGTAAGGCAAGAACGAAAAGTCCAGGAAGTTCCTTACTCTACACACACATGCCTAATTTTACCTCTTGACGCAGACCCTTCTCTGGTGACAATGGCAGGAATGGAGAGCAGTGAGGAAGGATGTTTTTTGGGAGGTGGGGGGAGGGGGGGGGGTTATTGTACCTCGCTTCCTTGTGTGGAGGAGAAGGGACGGCTGAGACCCAGCTGGGATGACTGAACGAGAGAACCGACATCCGTGGAAAGCTTCCAAGGTCCAGAGATTTCCCGCCTGGGATGACCACGTGTCCGGAGCCAGGGAGAGCGAGAGGGAGGGAGGGAGGGAGAGATGCTGTATTGTTCTCCCCAACCCCTGCTCCTCCCCATCTACTCCATCCCCCACTATTAGTGGGACGGATTAACTCCAAGAGCATCTAGCCCTGAAAGCGTGTCTGTATGAGAGCACACACACACACACACACACACACACACACAGAGCTGGGATAATTAGTCTTACTCTGTGATTCAGACTGACAGATGAAGGCAGATGCGGTATACAACAACCTGACAGGGACAATTGGAGAATTTGGAGAATTTACTCATGGACGAGCCATTCGGTTGTTCAATTCTCCATATAGACTGAAGGCCTAATGAGACTATCACACTGGGACTAAATTGCATGTTGGTGCGAGCACACACACCAGTGTGTGTGTGTGGGATTGGCACACTCTGGGGGTAATTCAGTTTCAGACTGATGGAGCCAGGACTATTTGGCCTTATCCCCCACTCCCTGCCTGGGCAGGGGTGACCTTTCCCTTGCAGCCACTGCAGGAGAGCAATGATTAAAGTAGTGGTATTTGGTAGAGAACCCCGAGTGTAAAACTTGATGAAAAGGGAGTGGTGGCAGCCACAGCCGTAATGGAGTTGAGCTGCCATTCCCTGCGGATCTGGGAGCGATGTTTACCCCGGCGATGACAGGAGATATGATGGCATGGGGACCTGACAGGGTTGACAGGGGGTTTTTTTTGGGGGGGGGGGGTTGATCCTACTGTGTTGCGTCCAGTGGGAGTCCAGTTGCAGCAGAGGAGGTGTAGAGGATGGGCTCAGTTGTGACACATTATTAGGAGCAATATCCCAGGCCAGACAACACCCCGGGCTGAGGACACAGCCATCAGAGCAGCAGGAAGTCACAAACTAGGGTGTGTTATGAAGTGACACAATGTGAACACACACTCTAGAGTCTAGACCCTAGACCCTTAGCAGTTTGTGAAAAAAATAACTGAAGAGGCACTTTAAATATCAATTAAACCTGATAAAGAAACTCAAGTTGAAGATTTGTCCACCCAGTGTCAGCCGAGCGTGACAACAGCCCTCTTATCCGTCTGTGATGATTACTTCCTATTGAAACAATGACACTCCTACCCTCTTGGAAACAATGGCGGTCTTAAAGACACGGATTCAATCTCGGGAGTTGACTCGAACTTTCAATGAGCGACGTCCACTTAAAGTCTTGTTATCGTACATGACGGTAATTCATGCCTGTGAAACTGAAACTGGGCTGTGCGACTGAAACGTAACCGCTGTGCACAAAAACAAGCCAATTATTTTGAATCGTTTTGAAGCCTCGCGCGCTGAATCCGAGGAGGATCTGAGCCCCGATGATACACCCTTTCATCCCCTAATATTTCTGAGCACACACACACACACACACACACACACACACACACACACACACACACACACACACAAACAGCAATAAGATCCACGCTTTCATGTTAACGTACGAATGTGGAGCAATTATGTAACGGTGGCAAACTGCAGTTGAGCCCGGTGCAACAGGATCAGGGCTCGTCAGGATTAGGGCTCCTCTGAGGTACTAAACTTTGAAGCCTAAACTTGTAAAGTAAATAGCATTGTTCCTATAGGTGTGAGCCGGCCTGGTCTGACGGGCACGCGCCTGTCGTAAGGAGCTTTAGCGCGGAGGATTATTGTCAAATGCGCAACATCCATCAAATATCTCCCACAGATGCTTATTGGAGAAATAATGAAGCAATCAACGCAACCACTCAGCACACTAATTACCAACGCCAGCCCGGTCTCCCGGGACGATCACCACCGGCGTCTCAGAGAATGTGTGTGTATGCGTGTATGTCGTTGTTTTGTTTTTTTGAAAACGCTTTCCAGAAGAAAAATGTCCTCCAACAGACGTTTAATTACCAGAGGATGGAGAGCTGTGGGTTGCCTGCACCATCACTCACGGCTGAATTAATGAATAGGTAAGGAGCCGAGGAACAAGCCAGGCTTGGTGCGGATGAGATCTGTGACACACACACACACACACACACACACACACAGTCAGCAGTGTTTAATATTATGGATGAAGTGGTGGTTCAACGCTAGGCTGGAGATGGAGCTTAGTAGAAGAGCTGAGCTTGTAGGTGATTTGTGCGGTAAGCTTCACACACACTTTGACATTTGATGAAGTGATAACACACAGGGCTCAAGCTGATGCACGCTCTTTTGCTCTTACTTAAAACACGTTGGTGCACGGACAACGTGAACAAAACAATTATTGAGTTTCCTCAGAAAACGCTCACTGGCTCGTCACAACTCTTCTAATTGGAAAACTGTGATTGGATTGTAATGTGTTTTGGGCTGGGTGGGTCACAAACTGCCCCGCTGCATCGTGGGATCCAGAGTCCGGGCCACTGTGTTGACATTGTGGTTGACTGGAGAGCGGCAGAAAGACAAAACGCATCCAACAGGAATCTGTGCCAGGCAAAATGAATGTCAACGGCATTCCACCGGCCTGTTTATGGCGATCGCAGTTAAATGTCAAACGCTTGGCCCCGGGGAGAGCCGGCTGCTGGAGAGAGGGAGGGACTCGCAGGTGTCTCTCTCTCTCTCTCTCTCCATCCTTCTTCTGCTTTTCTTTTCTGTGTGGTGTTTGTGCATCACATTGGACAATAAGACAGGATGAGCAGCAGGATCTATTGTTAACGGAAGAGTGAAGAATGGAGCGAGTCCCCGGGGGGAAGGCAGACGAGCGAGCCAAACCTTACTGACATTATTTTGAGAGTTGCTGTGGTGACAGTTTCTCAAGGATATGACTGCAGCACCACAGACAACACGGCTGTGTGTGTGTGTGTGTGTGTGTGTGTGTGTGTGTGTGTGTGTTGCATGCCTACGAGACGGAGTGTGTATAAGGAGTAAAAATAAGAAAAGATATGGAATGATTCCAAAAATACCAGATGCATAAACTCTCATTACTACACAGAGCAGAGAGGGAGGGTGACTGCAAATCATTGCAGTCTCTACAGCATGTTTGACATATAGTATACTGCAGTGAACTGCAGTGTTTTTACTGGCACAAACAGTCTGCACGACGGCCACTGTGTCCAATTCGTTCACAGCTTCTGACAAACGCCAAGTCATCTCTTCTCCCCCCGAAGAGACGACTCTCCTCTCCGGGCAGGGCGGCTAGCCACTCCAGCAGCTACAGCAGCGAGTCTGTCACTCCCAGGACACATTAGATAAACTGGGTGTGAACATAGATCATCTGGGGCGAGTGGACCTGGGCCAGAATCGTGTGGGCTTGTTGCAGCTCCGGTAAAAGCCTCTCCGTCAAAACACAGTGACGGTAGCAGCGGGGGGACGGTGGAGGACAAGTGAGCGAGGGAGCGCTTCAAAGACCCTCGCTTGATACGGAGCCAGACTGTCCAGTCGCCAGTCGGCTTGTGTTGTTGTCATGTCGCTTCCTTTCTGCTGCCAGCGCTGAATTCACTCCAGCATCGGCGTCCTCCCTACGCCCCTTCAATAATGCCACTGTCGCCATGGTGATGTGGCTGCCACAGACACCCATCCACCCCACCCACCCCCCACCAAACATGCATACACAAACACACACATAAACCAGGCGAAACCCCATTGTCATATAACTCTGTTAGAGCTTTATTCATTATTGTCAGCGGCTCTGTGCGTGGAAATTAATTTGTGGGGCCGATGCCTCGTTCCATCTTCTTCAATATTAATGCTGTCTCAGATTACTAGACAGCTCTCCAACCCCCTGGGGCTGGAAATCTCTGAGAGAGAGAGAGAGAGAGAGAGAGAGAGAGAGAGAGAGACCTAAGTGCTTCCTAATTGGGGATGACAAGCGCCAATAGTCTCATATTTGAAGAGTCAAAGTTCTCCCAGAGGTGGTTAATACAGTAATTACAATGAAATGTCAGTTCTTATGACACCTCAGGGAGGGAAGACATGAGGAACATGCCATGATTCTTATTTTCACTCCAGCTGTATGGGTTCCCAGGTAAATCTACTTTCCCAAGAACATTTTCTCCACTGTGTTATGTGCTTCTCTTATGAAGAGCTTTCTGGCTCACGGTGCAGCACTTTCATCCCCTTCTACATTTCAATTTACCTCAAGTGACCTTACTAAGGACTTGGTCCTCCTGGCCAAAGACTGTACTTGAGGAACGTCAGCCCCGCCGCTCTTCAATCAGACGATCCGGCAGCTATGAAATGAGCCATACGTGACTCATTTCATGCAGGGAGAGACTTTCCCTCGGTGCAAAACAATGGCTTCATAAACCAACAGCTCAGAGTTCATCTGTAATGAACAGAGAGGGCAGCTGGCTGTCCATACCAACTGAGATCTTGCTGAGGGGTTTCATCTCTAGCGAGGGCGAGGACAGTGGAAGTCACAAAATCCAGTCCTGGGTTTGGCAAGGTAATCATGAACGCAGAAGTTGTGTATGCATGTGTGTAGCCTGAAAATACTTGTATTTAGTGAGCAGGGGGGTGGCGGAGGTAAAGTAGAGATGAACAAGCATTGAAGCATCACTTCGATCCCCCAGAATGATTATCTGGCGACAGTGACATAGGAGCCCCATAATAACTCCTCAGTCGCTAGCATATGGTACCTACTTTAATCTGCAGCCCCTATTGGATGAGTCTGGCCAGTAGAGGGGGGGTGAAGGTTTAACTGATGACCGGTTCAAAAAGCTTTGAGGTGGGGACTAAAACTGAAGGCCTAGAATATCTATACTATATATCCACTGATGCATTGGACAAGCCTCTCAATAAAAGCTGAGCAAATTCTGCGAGCAGAAATGAAGACCGACAAGGATCCACAAACAAAAACATTCTCTATGCTTTCTCCAGCATGATGTTGCAAGAAGTTCAACGCTGATATAGTAGATATTAGCCAAAGAAGTTGCCAAGGAAACTAGAGAGCATCAGTTCACCTCCACAGGGGCTTGAGAGAGCAGGAGTTTGCGGGGTGAGAGGGTGGTGATCTGCTTCCTGTAGGGGTCACAACCTGCCCTCCATTAGAGGCTCTGTGTAATCCACATGCACCAGCCCAACCTCAGACCCTGTAATCAGCGGGCCAGCACCTGCCAGTATTGTTCCCCCTCACATCACATGACGCTAGCGGCTGTCCCAGGCTGGGCTGGGGGGGGTTTACGTGTGCCCCCCAGTACCTCTTCTCCTCATAATCCTATTAGACTCAGTCATCTGCGCTGCATAAAAAAAAAAGTGCTGCTTGATCCTAAAACAAACACTCCCTGTGCCTCTTTTTTTGCCGACAGAGAACTCTTCGTCGCTTTCTGTGTTCCACTTTTCACACATGCCTAGGTCGGGTTATTTCACACCATGAAAAAAAAATGAGACCCAATATGATCCCTCTTTCCAGGGGGCTGATTTTAAACCTTTTGTGTAACAAGGCAGCTCAACAGCTCAATTCTGGATTAAACATGGCCTCAGATGTGAACAACACAAACACTCTTCAAACACAGAGGGGGAAATAACTGTGACAGAAGTAGAAACTGTCTGGCTGAAAGCTGGTGAAAAAAGACGGAGGGTCTGGGGGATGAAGTCGGGTTAAGCCCAGCCTTATGACTTCCTTGTACAAATGGTACGAGAGATTTTTTGCAACCTTTGTTCTTCCAAAAAAAAACATTTGAAATATGTCCATGTAGGTTGGGTGACTTTATTACACAATAATCACAGAACCAGACTATTACATCTGTCCTGCCTTGCCTCATAGGTTTACAGACCAGGCAATACAACCCTCTAAACCCTGTGAAATCCATTGGGAATTACCGGTCCACCACTGAGGGCCTGGGGATCATCCTGTAGTTTGACATAAGCAGGTTAAATATCTGACCACAAACTGCCCTTTGTTTCTTCCATTTTGATGAAAAAGCTCCATTTTAATTTCAAAGTTAGAATGACATTTTGGAAAACAGCCTGTTTTTATCATTCCAGGCATGCGTACGGATTCTCCACCGTTTTTTTTTTTTTTTTTATTAGCTCCATCAAATACTCACTGCTCAATACCACTACTGAGACAGTAAAAAAAAAAATCAAAAAACCTCAGAATCACCTGAGGCAACACAGTTACAGTGGTCTTCTACTGTAAAGGAGCTTATTGGACCTTTCTTCCCCCCCGAGGGTTCCCACTGGCACGGAGGGCGACCATCAGTGGGTGGAGGTGCAGATTGGAGTGGCATGGCTGCAGCTGAGGAATGTGAGGAATCCCCCCTGTAAACACGTTGTCCTCATGCTCGGCCGGTCACCGCGCTCTTATCTCACCGTGCCCATCGACCCCTTTAATCATTAGACTGGTTAGTTATCCATTACCAACGCCCCCTAGTCCCTAGCTGCCTCCCCTGTAGCCACCGCTGGGGCTTGGGCAGCTGTGGTTGCTGCCACCGCTGGCTCAGCCTTTTGTGTACCCGAGGCGCTGAATGGTATATTGCTATTCACTCTGATGCCCCCCGACGGGCAGACAGAGCCTGCTCTAATACTTCTGTATACAGTATAATGGCTTTCCAAATGTCAAGAGAGACAGGTTTTTCTTTTTTTGTGAGCCGAACGGTTCTGCTCGACTAGCCCGGGCTCCCTCAGTTCCTATGGGAGTGCTCTTTAGCTGATAGGATCATAAGTGGCTGAGGGGGGAAATGTATTTTTCTTCCTGGTTGAATAGAGCGGCTTTCGCTGCTCCGAGCACGCAGCTTTCAGCGTGGCACCTACCCCCCGTGGTTCCTGTGTATGAACCCCTCTCGGTTTGAATGAAACTCATTTCAAAAAGCAGCTGAGGGCCTTTCGCTAATACTGTCTGGCATTTAGAAAACACAGGAAAAGAAACAGCCGAGGCTGGCCTTCCTCCCTTTACTTAGGTGAAATCCTGTTTTCCCCGCTGTTTCGTCAGCCTTGAGGAAGGTGCTAAGTCTACCCCGAGCACATACTGTATAGGATGAGGGGGCCGTATTTACCCGGGGGGCCGAATTCCACCTCATGGCATACCATTCTCTACCAGTCATGAGGGACTCTTACGAGGCTGTCGCGGCGACATTCCAACACTTTCCCATGGTGCGGCAGCCACATCACAACTTTTCGCTGCTCGGCCTCAAGAGTCAGAAACCAGATTTTCCCTTTTCCTGGAACACCCCAGATAAGCTTGTTTAAGGGAGGTGTGGTGCTGTGGATGGGAAAGTTGATATTTTCCGGTTGTTTTCCAATGGCTACGCAGACTTTTCCTGACATTGGCGATAAAAGAGCAGCTGTCTGGATCGTCCGGCGGCTGCCCTTTTTGAAAGTTATCCCCACTTTTGACAGGAGATAGCTCTCTTTAAAGTAGGAAGGTGTTGTGAATGTCAGACACTCTGCCCTTCATCACTCTACACAACCACATCAGAAAGGATGGGCAGGATTGGTCAGGGATGGCCTATAAATCTCCCAGAAGGAATGCTCACTGTCCTCCCGGTGTCAGCACTCAATACGGCTGAGTTCAGAGTAACTCAGTCAAACCGTTTCAAACCCATGCCGTCATGCGGAGTAAAACTGGATTGGAAACTAATGATGCAAATGTTTTTTGGGTTTTTTTACCAAGCATTTGCAAAAATCTAAAATGGCTAAATGTGTTGCTGTCGTCTGAATAAGGAGCAGCAGATCTTTAAGCACCAGATTCTTCCATTCAGCCAGTTCATAAGTGGTGATAGAGTCAGCGGCATGACTGATTGGCTTCCTCTGCTCTCTCTGAATACGAGCGGTCCCCTAGCATCGCCTTCAAAGCGTCGACGTCCTCATTTGTTTCAAGTGTTTTGCTCGTATGTTCTCGAACGCCCTATTCATGGTATCACAGCTTGTCAGCCTGAACCCGAGGAAGCTGTCAGCTAAAGATGTCAACACCTCCGGTTGACCTCACCCCCCCTCCCACACCGCGGCACACATGGCGACTGGAGGATTGTCCCCCCCCCCCCCCTAGAACAAAGGAGTGGGGGGTTTCTGTGGAGAACAGGCAACCAAACATTCCTGTCACAATGGAGAGTGGCCAGCGGGTTCAATTAGTATACACTTTGCCGTGCACTTTACTAGCCCACTGTTCTCGGAAACAAAGCTGAAACGTTCCACTGAAAAGGGGTATTTGGTGGCGCCAGGCTGGTTGTTGGTGGTCTTACTTTTTAAGAGAGTTTCTCCTTTTATCTGCTTTGTTTCCGGCCATGTTGCCTGAAAAGACCACCACTTGAATGGTATTCAATCTCCATGTTTCAAGTTTGATGGCGTTACCTGATAGTCCCTCTTCAAAGAAAAAAAGTCTAGGTTTTCATTTTAAAAGGCAAACTAGCCTCACACTGCTGCAAATGTACTTGGACTATGGCCAGTCACTGCAATGAATCTCACTCAAAGAATCAAGTGTTGCACAAACACATAAGAAACCACACTTGAGAGCACAGTCGGTTAATTGTCCATGATACTCTTATTCTTGGCTTGGTCTCCATGTTGGAGCCATATGAAAATGTGGTTCCCTAAAAAGTCCAAACAAAAAGAATGACTGAAAAATTACAAATTTCAGGTGAATTTTCCAACCTTAGTAGGAGATAACCTGCCAAAGAAGTTGGGAGTCACCTCTCATCATGAGAAGGTGGAAATGTTGTCTCTCCAAAATACCTGCTCCTGTAATTACACTGGGATCTGAGGTTTTGCTTTCTCCACGAATCCTCCAGAGAAGTGGCAAACAGCGGCTCACCTTATATTGATCGTATTTGCTTCTGTTGACATGCCAGTTTATCGTTTATCAATAACCAAATCGTGTAACGTATTAATGACGCTCCTGTTACTGTGAATTGCTGGCGTCTGATTCAGATGATTGTTTTAGAGACTTGTTAGTTGGCGGAATTTCGGACACTGACATGATGCCTTCATGTGTGTCACGGTCATTGCTGTTTCTAATAGCCTGGAAACCATCAGCCAGGCTCACAACAAATCAGAAAATCGTCAACGCGCAGAGATTATTCTAAGAGCAGCGCGTCCTATAATAAAACAGACCGATGCGCTATTTTGTGTTTTAATATCAGCCCAGACGCAGCGGATAACCAGGGGACACACTGCTGTCTATCCTCAAGTAGCGAAATAAACGGATCTACTCACCTATTGCACAAGGTGCGCTGTAACGTCGGGTACTTGGCGTATCCGAGAGAAATGAATCCCCAAAGCCGCTGTGTCACACTTCACACCAGCCAGGCGCACATGTTGCCAGTCGCCACCAAGAAACGTCACATGAGCTGGAAGCTGCAAGCCGGTGAAGCCCCCAAACCCCGGACTGCTGGACTGGACTGTAGTGTGTTGTTGTGGAGGCGGGCACGGTGCGTCCAAGCGCTGGGTGAGATGTGCCGGGCGCCACCCCTCGCTGGGACCTCTGAGACTCTGCGCCCACCTTTCCTCGCGGTCTCGACGTTGTAAACTCTCTCTCGACGATGTGCAACTGCAACCCACGCGGCTTTAAGGCGACGCGACCCCCCTGCCACGGCGGTGAAACTGTGATCCGTGATCACCGGTTAATGCGTGGTGCGCAATTAAGAGGCGCGCAGGACGCCGGTGCCACCCACGACAGGAGGTTTTCGTGGTGAATGCGTACGGTCAGGGAATTTTAATGAGGATGTTGCTGCAGAGTTTCTGTCCTGAGCGGAGAGTCGTGGTCTCCCTGGGCTGTGGCGGAATAAAATGCATTGTCCTGCTGGGGAAAGCTGACAGCAGGAATGGAGGTGGACGACATGACGGTGGTGGTATAAGTTATAGCCTACTCTTGGGCTTGGGCCAGCCGACAACGTAAGAGGAAGCCCACTTCTATGGGACACCTGTAGAGTGAAAACAACTCATGTACCATGCTGACTAGCTGGACAGGTTTAGTCCATGTTGGCATCTAAGCCAGCCGTGCCATGGGACTTGTGATGGCCATTACACAGCGCCACATTTGTCTCAGCACCACGGGTACATTGCTGTGCAAATAGTAATTAAAGCCCCAGCATCTGTCTTGTCTCATGTGTGCGCACCAGCAGTTGGAGGAAGGTGGATTTAAAAAAACAAAAAAAAACAGAAATAGTAGGATGAAGATAGAGAAGATAGAGGATAGAGATTCCCATTGCAGGACACATCAAAACCTCCTTTTAATGGGGCTATTGTGTTATAATTTGGAAAAGGTGAAGGGTATAAGTCAGCATGCGCAACATAGGATAGTTACTTAATTTGTTGAAGTGTTTAAGGAAGGCATGTATGGATGAGCTTCTGCCCCAGCCTCATGGTGCTTCATTACCCAGATAGACTGAGGTTTTCTATATTTTTTGCTGGGGGATCCTGGACAGCACCGAGCCTCCCTTTCCTCCATTCCTCTGCAACGAGAGCTCCTTCTCCCCCTACTCAAACAACAGTTCAACCCTGAATCTGTAGGGAGGCATGTCGGCTGGTTCAGCCATTATGAGGTTAAATGACTTACCCCTCCATATGGGTGGGGTATAGGGACCACTATTCTCAGCTGGCTGGCGCCCTGGCATGAAACAGCACAGGAGTGTACCAGAGGCCTAAATCAACACCGGGTAATCAAAGTCTGGTGTTTGCAGTACAGGGAGACAAACAGCAGCTACAAGCAGCTCATAATCACCGAGTAGGAAAGAACACACCGGGCTGACTCAGGTTATAAACATTTCACAGATTTTTATAAAATGGATTTCAGGTTGGATGATTTCATGTTACTAAATTAACATGTTGAAGAATAATGCTTCTTGAAAAGGTCCAGTAGGGTCAAGGAGCTGCTGGTAAAGAAGTCTACCATCTCCAACAATCTGTTAATTGTACTAATGAATGCAGAGACAGGATGGATTTATGAAACTCATAATATGCAACACAGTGATGCCATAATCATAGTGATTAATCATGATCATATCTGCTCTAATGGGGAGGGGCTGCGGGGAGACAAATGCAGTAAAGTGGAAGAAAACAGCAGCACAGCCTAGTTCCCATTCTAATGAAAGCTATACGATGGCATCAGACGACTAATATAAACGTTTGACAGTGAAATGGTGACATAGGAACCAGCCAGACATGGATATACTGTAAATAGATCTGCAAACCCCAAAGCTGAAATTAAATCGTGTTGTTATTAATTAGACCTGCTATGCTTCATATTGTGGTATACCTCGTCTAAATAGAGTATCATTTTCCCCATTGTATGATGCAGAGGAATCGCAGCAATCACCGGTCTGGGTCATACAATGAACATGCACTGCCCTCTACAGGCCAGAGTGCATCACCGCAGGCATTTACAAAAAGTGACTCAACATTTTGACTCGCCTCTCTGCACACCGAGAGGATGCAGGTTTTCACTCCAACGTGACTTCACTGATTAGCACACCTTCAGCCAGCGAGGAGGAACTAATCAGTGAAACCACCATATGTGTAACCATTCACTATGATTACATGGTGATGCAAAAGGGGTTAACAACCTCGACAAGCCTTAATTTCGTCGTGAGTTAATAGGTTTTCTCACCATGCATTGTAATAATCTTTATAATTACTCTATTAAGCGGGAGTAATAGCCTACACCTTCACGTGTGACCAACTAATAGGTTGATAAAATGTCACTAAATAAAGGCTGTAGTCGTGCGTAATGGCTCGCACTGGATTTTCTCCCGTTAGCTGGCGGGCACCACATTCCGTTAATAATAGTCTGCATTGTAACAAAGCACAAACGAGTCTGTTTTATAGCACCATAAGATTCAAACTGGGCGACATACCAAGCTTCAGGTGGATCTGTCTCCCGAGTCATTAGGCACAGAGCCACTGGTGGGAGTTTGGCCCAGGAACAACAGAACTAACAGCGTTTACTGCTGCAGTTACTTTTTGCCGTTCAACACATTTACTTTAGTTGGTAACAGCAGAGCTTAGGCCTCCACATCGGTTTTCTTCCATTTCTCCAAGTTCAGTCTGAAATTGTGCTGCTTCTTCTGGACTCTTTGTGGCCCTTTATATGCAAACCAGGCTAAATGGGGGTGTTGGAAGTTATTTATAGTAAATTGTGGGCATAAGGCTATTGCACGTGCGCACAAGTTCAAGATTATTGAGATTTATCAGGAATAAAACACGTATGAACAGGAGAAACGCAGGGTTTTATAAATCTGACGTAAACACTGTCTATGAAACTTAACTGTTTTGTGCTTACAGATTTCTGCACCTAAATATACGCAAGTTTTATACATTGAAAAATTGAGTGAAAACTCTCAGCCCTCCATGGCCCATGACTGCCTGGTGTAGACAGTAGCACTGCATTACTCTTGTATAAAAATCATAATGACACAACAAATGTGTTACATTCATTTTATTTTCATACAAGAAATAAAAATCTTATTTACAAGCATTTTCACAGAATTACGACATGGGAAGGACAATGAAAACGTAGAATTCTGAATGCATTTCATTTCTGACGGGACTTTTTCAGCATGGACGTGTCTGCTGCTACTTTGCGTTTGCGTGATGGAGTGTCTCGATTTTCCTCAGAGGCAGGTAGGTAGTACAGCTCTATAGGTGGCGTTGGCTCCTGGAGGAAAGAAAAAAACAGCTGTCTCATGACAAGAAATATGCATCTTAATCTAAGATTGAGTCTTGAAAACTGCATTAGAAACAAGTGAAATCATCTCACCCCATTGGCAGATTTTATCACTTGCTTTAAGAAAAATTAGATTTTAAGGCTGGACACACTAATAAATAATAGTATCCAATGATAAACCCCATGAAGAGCCCCACTAACCTGCATGAGGTAGTCTGCAATGTACTCTGGCTTCAAGCATGTGACTCCATGGGAGGCAGCATCTGCTACATCGACCCGGAAGTCTCCTGGCTTCAGCCGACAGAAGTCTGCAAACAGATGAGTGGCCTCCTGGTACAAAGACGGGGAGGGACTGGGGAGGACCTGGAGAGACATTAGACATGAGAGCTAGCTAGCTAGAGATAGCTCTGCATCTGCAATCCATTTGCTCTAATTTGATGTCTTCTTTTAGCACTTTGCTCTGACATGACCAGGAGTATTGTCAGGGCACTAAGACCTTGACCGCACTTTTTACTATTGATTACTTGTAATGTTTGTGATCTATGAAGTTAAGCTTATTCTACTGTTGCACTCTTTGAAAGTTCTCTAGATGAGAGCATCAGCGAAATGCCTAAAATGTAAATGTGTATTGCAATACAAGAGAACACTTTTCCTACACAATTTTGTTTTTCACCACCAGAAAATACAATTTGACGGTGAAAAATACTTACTGAGTTTGTACATAATGAAAGATGTTCTCCAACATGCAATTTGCTGTACAGCACCAGAGAATTGTTTAGGTAAGTGTTGAAAACATATTTCCCTCTGATAAAAAGCTGCATTGAGTGTCTTTTTTGAAAACTGCTGTAGTCAATATTGTGACCCAAACCCAACTCAGTTGAGAAATTGATAGATGGTGCTGGATACGGCACAACAAATAAACAGGTAGCAACCTTCGCTCCACCAGACTGCAGTAACCGCCTGAATCCTGCTTCTCTGTTCTGGTCGATGTTCAGCATGACTGTCCATCCGCTGAAGGCTCCCTGAGGACAAAGATACAGAGGTTTGTTTAGAAAGAAGAAATGTTTAATACTCAAAGCAAATCAATATGAAAAGGAAATGGAGACTGCTGTACAATATTAACACAACAGTAACTGTAACTTTAGAGTACTATGTGAGCCTGTACCTCCTGTTCTGAACGGCCTTGCAGGGCCTTTCTCCAGCGCATGGAAGCTAACGCCAGTCTCTTCTGCTGGGAGGTGATGGACGGCAAAGCATCCAGGATGGAGCTACTGCCCCACTCGTACTCATCCTCCTGGAATACCAACACACACCACACACACACCGGTCATCGCTCCAATGTTCTTGCCTCCTCCACAGAGATGTATTGTAATTCAGGGTGAGAAATTAACTCTGGCCACCAACCATATGCTGGTAATTTGGCTTTGGTTGGTACGTTTGTCTATACACTCCCAGCCACAGGCAGATAGCCAGCTATCATTTGGATGTCCCATTTTATTCTAAAAATCGAGCTGGCCGGTATCTCCAATGTTGGGATTCCCAGCCACTGTGGCCAATGGATAAAAAGATAGATTCCTGACTTGCTTCAGGGTATCGGCAGGTTTCAGAAAGCCTAATTTAAGACTGTTTAAGACCTTATTAATGCTACTATGAATTTAAGAAAAAACAAAGCCAACTATACTTTCTGACTGAACATAGCTAACCTATAAATGGACATAAGAAACAGGACAAGAGGAAATAAATTACTAAGGGACATGAAGACCAACTGTGTTTAATAAAGCAGATCCAGTGTAGAAATGTGCAACACAAAGAAACTTGTCATTGCATGGTGAAAAAAAAATAAGACCTCTAATAACTATTTAACTACTATTTTAATACTTTTTAAGGCCTTAAATTTAGCTAATTTACTAGTAAGACGTTTTAAGGACCCGTAGGTATACCCTGCGTATGTTGAGTTGTCTGCCAGAAGCACTAAAACCGTGAAGTGTGATGTTCAGATCCTGACCTGGATGAAGTGACCCACGGAGCGACAGGCCTCCAAGTAGGAGCGGTGCAGGATCCACTTTCCGGCAGCCATTGCTGCCAGGTACTTCTCGTTACGCAAGGGGTTCCCCACGATGATATGAGAGCAGCTGGGGTCAAAAGACTGCTTGTCCAGGACTACGCCTCCTGCAACCCCAAAGAGGAATAGGAAAAGACAAATCCTTCAAAGACTGAAAAGTGTACAGAAGGACCTGGTGAGAAAATGGACCACCCCTTAACTTAGAAGTCATAAGTTAGATCCCCGTAAGAAGCCATATGTCCTGTCCAACTGTGTGACCAAGACATTCACCCCTACCCACTGACTCACTGTAAGTTGCTCTGGGTAAGAGCGTCAGCTAAATGCAAAATCCTTTGATATTTCAGGGTAGAATTAAATAGAGATCACTAGGTGAGCATCCCCTTATAAAAAGGGACTGGCTCATGTTACCCATCTGTCCCCTGCTCTACAGGTTTCTCTTCATTATTTGTAAACCATGTATTGTGACCAAATATACTATAAGAGTTTAAATATTTATGCTTTGATGCCTGTCATCAACTTGAAGGTGAAGCTGAAGGTGAGGGTTAGGAAGAACAAGGAACATGATGGAAACAAGTCCATGTGCTATGCTTCACAATTGGCAGTTAACCGCTGTATGTGTTTTACAGTATATTGTAACAAGTATTCAGCTTGTGGTGTGTAGCACAATACACAAATCACTGCAGACACTGAGCTTGCATTCTGCAGAGGAAATCTTCCCAGAGCCCAGGGGTGGTTGTCTTTTCAATCATTAGGGAGTAGATTCTCCTACCTCCAGTCTGTGATGTTAGCTTTCTACTGCAGTTTGAAGACCTCTTTACTGTTGCAGGCCTAATTAGGAGAGAGACTCACCAAGCTCCTCTATGAGGTGATTGTAATCAATGCGTTCCTGGGGGCTGAGGGAGGAGAGCTGAAATCTTGGTGGCTCCTTTTCTTCCTCACTCTCCTCCTGAGGGAAAGAAATGACGTTTCTAGCACCAGTAGCTTGTTTGAAACAACAACAAGGGAGAGCAATGAAAGAGAGCGTGCAGGGTGTAGCGAGAATACAGTTCTGGACCGTTGAAGTACTACATGGTCACTGCACACTGGCAAATAATCTGGTCAGTTAACGCAAACTTAAAAAACAAAAATATGTGGAGATGTCATGTGTTCATCATTGCCCCTGACATTTGCGTCAAGGCTACGAGTGCAACAAGTTGTTAAAATGGTTGTGTGTGTTCACCTGTGGCTCTGGTGGTACCGGAGGGTTGGCGAGGGGGAAGGCTATGCTGGGGGCTTTAGGAGTGAGGATGTCACTTTCTGGTTCCTCTACTGGAGGGGTCATGACCCTCTGGCCCATCTGCTGGTCGATGACATCACAAGCGGCTGAGGGTTGGGAGGGGTTAGAGCATTTAGAGTTAAATGTTGACATCAAACACAAATGTATTCATTTTTTTAACCAAAAGATCAGACTTTGTCAGAAGCCAAATTCTTATTTTTCTGTCATTATATATGTCTATGGTGACTTTACCCCTTTTTAAAGCCATAGGTAAATATACCAAGCCCTCTAAAGTAAACTGACAGTTCAGTGTGGATGCTTGATCTCCTTCTTACCCATCTCCACCAGCTCCGAGTCAGTCATGGATTCCCTGAGCTGAAGGCCGTTTTCTGATTGGGCGGTGGGGGGAGGGGGTATTGCGAAGGGCTCAGAGTGCTGTGAGGGGCTACCAGGCCACTGTAAATTGTCAGCCAGCTTGGCCCTCTCTTCCCTGGCAGTAGGGTCGTCCCAAACTATCTGTTCACTCTGGGATGGCTCTGTGTTTAGGTCCATGAGTGCTTCTCTGGAAACCCTGGAGGAGAGAATGATCAAATGGATTCAATACAAACTGGGAGTGTGTGAAGCCTATGAAACAATTCTCTAAGGTAATTAACACTAGACCTTTTTTAAACTTTTAAAAACCTCGGAGCTGTCCAGTAAAAGCTCAGTCTTCAGTTTCTAATCCACTCCAATCCCACTCAACTCCAATTTTCGAACAGTGATGCAAGCTGGCTTCTCCAACCTCTAGGCTACCATCACTCTGCTGTTACATTATCTACACTGTTGGAGCTGTACAGTCTTAACATGCACTGATAGTTGCCTGACTGACACATTTGCTGCACTGCACATGGCCTATTTGAATAAAATGGACTTACATCCCATCCTTGAGTTTCCTAGCTCTTACTACTATCCAGTCCTACACAGAGAGTTGCCAGTTTCCATGTTAAAGTGTGTGACCATAAATCCCACAGGTAGGGAGCTACCTCAGAGCTTCTAGAGTACGTCTGCTCCCACTGCGTCCAACCCGGGACCCGTCAGGCGTGTGGGGGCCTGAGTCGGTCCCTCCTGAGCCCATTCTGGTGAGTCGGGCTGAGGCACGCCTCCCCGTGGTCAGCTTGGTGGCTGACATGATCTCCTGGAGCTGTCTTTGCAAGTTCTTCCTCATTTCCAGAGTTTCTGACATATCTAAGGAAAAAGATAAGCAAGCAAATTCATCACTATGTTCATATCATAAACTGTTAACAGTCCAGTTAAGGTAGAAGCTATTTGGTATTAAATATGGCAACCCACCCGTCCTCTCCGTGGTGTCCTGTGCCTCTTGATCTACCTCTCCATTACTTACACGACGGGAGGTTGTGGCTTCTTCCGTGGCACCGTGATCAGACTGAAGGAGACAAAAATTAAGAGGGATATCCCCATGTCCACCAGGACGGATGTAAGTTCAAAGCACCGCTCCTGCTGTTGCTGAGCCACAAAGTGTATTTGAAGTATGCCGCTCTTTTGTTAAAAGTTGGACTCAAGTTACACTTCTAGCTCTTGCTCTGACCACTAAAAACAGATTAAGCTCTCAGCGCTGTCAGGAACATGCAACAATATGTCAACATGAGGTTCTGGGTGGAGACATAGCCTTTGTTTTATGAGTATACAAAGAGTGCAGGGTCAACCACAGCTATTCAGTGTCTTGCTCAAGAATACTTCAGCAGGGGTTGATTGCTGACACAGGGGTTTGAACCCAGGCTGAAGGGCAGCCTCCATACTCCCTATACCAACCTGCTGCCTCAGTGACCTGAATCTTGACCGTGGCCACACAGTATATACAAACACAAAGGTGACCCACCTTGTTCTCCTGGGCCTCAGCGATGTGTTTGAGTTGGGTGCGTGAGAAAGGCGGTGACCTCTGGGAGCTGTCTGGCACCTGGCTGAGGTTCAGGCTCATCTTTGGGTTGTAGGTGAAAGGATACAGAGACTCCGAGACATGCCTCTGCTCCTCGGCACACTGCACAAGACGGCACCGGTAAGATGTTAGTGCCCACACACGACATAAATGTGCATTAGAGCGGTCACAAGAATTAAGTTAATGAAACTAGTATGAGGGAAAACTCAAAACTGAACGTTCGACCTGTCTACAAAAGTAGCATATCAAAGCTGTGTGTGATTAGTCACCTTACACATCAAAATCTTCATGAAGACACAATTTCTTTACAAGCTTGTGTAAGCAATATCAACAAATATTCTGCAGAATTTCAGACGTCAGCCCTACTGTGAGTAGTAAAATGTTCACATCTCTCGGTGTAGTGCTCCACAGAGTAACTGTATACTAGAGGTTGGGTTTCATTTATATTTGATGCTGGGAAACCTACAGCCTGTAGCCAGTGTTGGGACACCACATGCAGCCCTCTCTCCTTCACTCCTTTGTACTCCCGTGTGTTGTCCCCCACACGGCCCTGGTAGATGTAGTGGGTCACCGTGTCGTCACAAGACCACCTGAACAAAGTTGAGAGAGATGTACGCTTATTAAACTGATGAAAGCTAGGAGTTGATCACCGTTTATTAACTCAAATCTGTAGTCATATTTAACGTCAACTTAATTAGAGTTTGATTGCAAAGACGTGTTGAATACCTGAAGTCTGCTCCGAGAGACGCAGCAATGGCGTTTAGTTCACCTTGCATTTTGCTCAGCTTCTTTCCCACACAGATCACAACACCAGTCAGGGGACTGGGTTCCTTCTCTGGGACCTGTACACACAAAAATGGGAATCCTTTTGTTTGTATGCGTCTCGGGCGATATCTATAGTCTACTCTATCATATGTCCACTGTCCCCTTGTACTAAATATGCAGTTCTTTTGTCTTGTATGTTTATGTGTATTCACCTCCTGCTCAGTTGTCCTGAACTGCGGACTAGCGGTGAGTGCCTGCATGTCTGAGGTGTGGCTGCGGGTGCTGTTGGCCAAAGCCACCTGCAGATTCCTATTGATGACATCAGTCAGCGGGGTTTCCACCTTCTTTCCAGGCTTAGACCGTCCCTCTGGAGTGTCCAACGCTCCTAGTGCATCCTAAACAAAGGGACACCCAATCAATTTACAGTATATTTATGTCAAACAGTAACTGTCACAATAACACAATCTAAATCGTAGAGTTCATGCAGTTTTGAGTGTAACAACCCAGCACTAGCTTGTGGATCAACACCCGTCATTTCATTGTTCAAACCCAGAGCTGTGGAAAGCCGACCTTGACGTTGAAGGAGGGTCTGAAAAGCTGGTCTCTGCTGAGGAAGCGAGAGGGAGTGTCCAGCTGCAGTAAGGGCTCCTTCTGAGGGGGGTTCCTCCTACTACCCTCCTGGCCTCGTACGGGGGTACTGGTGTCCTCTTTGGACTTCATCTGGTCCAACACGGAGCGGAACATCTTGCTCTGGAAGCGACCCGTGTCCAGAGGGGTGACGGCCTTGCCACTCTGCAGACCCAGCAAGGGGATCTCTGGGGAGGAACGCACTGGAGGAGGCATTAGTGGCTTCTGGGAACCACCAACAAAACTCTCATCGTCCCTCTCTGTGGAACAGGAGAATAAAGTCATTCTCACAACGCATGAAGCCATGACATGCCTGACAAAATTGGGTCAATAACAACAATAATAATACACTTAATAATAAAAACTAAAAGAAAAAAAGACAAAAACTCTGAAAACATAAATTCTTGGTCCATCTATGACTTACATCATCTGTCATGCTCTACATGCATCCAGATGCAAATCAAACCAATCAAATGCTTTTGCTACAAATATGCTTCTACCAGAGGCATCTCTCGAACCTGGTGATGGTGGTAGGTCAACTAGAAAATGCTCCTCCTCTGCCCTCTGTCCTGTCCTTGCAGAC